>JBBPOI010000177.1:0-22016 GCA_038091355.1 Phylloboletellus chloephorus | reverse complement strand
GTCTGCAGTGCACTGTGAGCACTTGCACTTTGTATCAATCGCTAGTTGGGTTTAGTACGCCCAATTAGTGTAGTAGTGGAGTCCCTGTGGAATAGGTCCTAGCGACTTGTAACAAGTTCTTGCCCACCCCAGTTTCAGGGAAGGCATTTGCCAGTCGAGCATGTAGGAGAGAATCAACATGATGTTTGAGGCTTTTGTGTGTGAGTGGAAAACCTCGTGCTGCGAGCTCCAGGCAGTATTCGACAATGCTTTCTTCTTCCTATATGGTAAGCCAACCATAGTTCTCTTCATTCGCTTGTTGACAACTCCTCCCTCCTTCAAGTCGCCTCTTGAGTGTGACATGGCTGATAGAAACCTTCTTTTTCTGCCTCTCCATCTCTTCTTCTGCTTCGTGACATAGCACTCATAGGCTTCGTCTCTCCTTTTCTGGTCTGCCTTCATCTTCCTGGTGTAATTTGATTGCATATGCCAGAGCTTCCTCCTGATGCAAGACCTTGATGCGCTGCTTCCGAGTCTTGGATTTTGCATGACCAGCCATTGTTCAAATGCTAGTTTTTCACCCCTGCCTCCCACTATTACAGCTTGATGGCTCACGGCATGTTACTAGTCCATTTTAGGTATATCTCGGATGAAATATTGAAGATAACATTGCTCAGAGAGAGCCTCGAGCGGCTTTGTGCTGGCAACACCTACGCCTGCCATTTCACCAACCACATAGTACAAGGATTGGGCTGGGACCTTCCTGCACACATTTTGGTACTTTTCTCCGCTTATCAGCCATGTACTTGCTTGACGAGATACAAATTACTATCATTTCCTGTACAAAACACTCATCTATTATTTATTCTACTCAATCGGACTCGAGGATTGGAGTGTAATGTATAGTATGATGATATATCTAAATGATTAGGTCGTCATTTCATGTGATGTGGCCGAAATTTGTTTGCTACAGTACTCTGTTTCATGTGCCAGTTGTGTTTCAAGTGCCAGTGAACGACTGTACTCTGTTTGCATGCCAGTCCAACAAGAGGCAACCCTCGACCCACCGTGTCCCCCTCTGCCCGGGGTTGGACATTTGCATCAACCCTGGCGTATGTTGTTGACACTAGTAGCCACTCCTGGTTTGTCCACGTCATCCCCATGCCTTGTGCACGATGGGCGTCAGGTGTCCGACGAAACTCTGTTGCCCATAACCCCGTTAGACGGTAGAAAAGAGTTCCATTGTCGTCCTCTTGCACTCAGGCTGTTCCCAGTCTTTCGTATCGAGCGTCATGTCACCGGTGAGTAGAAGACCTAGTGTTCTCACTGCTTATTGAGAAAATTCCGAGCAGGTAAGAATTTCTTCGCGAGAAGAGTATCTTCTCTTGGCCAAGGTTGCTGAGGAGGCGGAACGCTACGAAGGTGGTCCACTCGTGTTATGGGGTGGATATTTGCGAGTTGCTCATGCCGTTGAAATTCAGACTCAGTGGCGCAAATTAAAGGTCTGATTCAGACCTATGGTGCCTTGACTGTCGAAGAGCGAAGCCTCCTCTCCGTTGCCTACAAGAACATTACGAATTCCCTCCGCAGTAGCTGGAGGATCATCGATTCCCTTGAGAAGCTGGAGGCAAGCCGAACAGCAGGGCCCCATTCGAAACGCCAGGTTCAATTAATTAGCCAACGACGTAGTCGTGTCGAGTGTCAACTCGCTGACGTCTGCAAAGACATCGTAAAGTTGCTTGATGACTATCTACTGTCGTCCGCGGAACCGGGTGAGGAGACTGTGTTTTATTACAAAATGTGAGGAAGGTAGCGGAATGCTCAGCCTCGACTCTGTTCTGACCCCACCTGTGTGTTCAGGAAGGGCGACTACTATCGCTATTTAGCCGAATTCGCGCAGCAAAGCGATAGGAGCCACTATTCCGATCTCTCGCTCGCTGCGTACAAGTATGCTTACAAGCATGCGTTCGCCAAGCTCGAGCCAACGCATCCCACGAGATTGGGTTTAGCCTTGAACTTCGCAGTGTACTACCATGACGTCCGTAAAAGCCCAGAACGTGCGTGCCACCTAGGGAAGCATGCATTCGATGAGGCAGTCGCTTGCCTGAATGAAGCTTCGTCGGTTCAAGTCATGCGAGACTCCATGATGATCCTGCAGCTGTTGCGGGACGATTTGGTGATATGGTCTGGCGAAATGCAAAGAGGTACGCTTTGTCGCTGATCCGGCTTTTCGATGTCTAACATATTTATCTTGGAGCTGATGATTCTTTGGGCAAGTAGAGTGCAGGCATGTCTCATCTTTAGTGTTCTGTAATAGTTCCAATCATGTCTCCTGAGCTTTTATGTGGGCCGGTTGGATACGTTATTTTTAAGCCATCCTTGAGGTGTCTGACATGGATCCTGGAGGTGGGCGCGGATTGCTCGTCACAGCGCGAGGCCTACGAGCTCTGCGCGAAAGTAGCGGCTACCAGCAGTGGGAAAACCAATGTTGCGTCAGCAAAGACCTTAGAGATGGGTATTAGTGTTGACGCAAGGCTAACATTGGGGAGAATAGTACTTTAATCGATTCAGCGCTTGCGCGAATTTTCCCCCATGAAACTGCTTCGTCTGGTCGGGCACCGGAATCAGATCCATCAAATTCTTGTCCGGTGTTCTGAATTGAGTGATCAGCAGAATGTCAGGAAGGACGAAGGCAAATGCCAACGATGTAGACTGAGTAATCAGCCCCGTTCCTCTGCGAAAACAAGTCAAGAGATATAATCCAATCAAATGCGAGACTTCTTACGATTAACATAGCATTTGCGATCTGATGTTTACAGACTCCACCACCGAGGATGATCATTCCCGCTTTTCTTGACTTGCGGGATAGCTCGTTTAACGCGCGGATGTCACCCACGATATCAACGACCAACCCGGGAGATCGGAAGGAATGGAAATAAACCATGTCCCCTAATGAACCGTCGGTGAGGGCTGGACAGAACACGGGGATGTCGTTCTGGATGAATGGGCTTCAGCCTTGTTCGGAGATTGGGCCAGCAGGACCGTGAAGACGCATTGTATTCACTTTGTAAGCCCAATAATACACAGATTCTTCATTGTCAATCTCTTTTCCCAAACGGCGAATGAATGTCCTGGGTGTCCACACTTGACCAGAGGCTTTCTGCTCCTCCAACATGGTATCCAGAATGGGGATGAGCCAATCCTCGAATTTGCAGTAGTTTTCGTTGGGCACGACGAGGTTTCCAATGCGGTTCATACCTCTTCTTCGAAGATCTGCGCCATCCATATTGAAGTCAGCGAGGTATGTTTTGCCGAGGCACTTGATGAAATCCTCTTCGATCCCCCCCGCGGTTGTCACGATGGCTGAGACGTGTTTGTGCTTCGCAAGGTAGAGGATGACCTCACGTAAACCGGAGGAGATAAGGTTTGAAGTGTAGCCAAGGAAGATGTTACAGCGCGTTTGGGCTCTTACTCGGGGGTCTGCATATTCATCCGATTCATCAAGCGACACCGGCTCGTCTGAGAGACGCCATTTTCGCTGAAACGGGTAGGATGCGGGCGGAAGGACATGGAGAAAAAGGAATGCGTACCATGCGATTGACGATTTCAATAGCTTTTCCTAGACTGGTTGCTTGGAATCCGATCCGCTCGTAACTGCTAAGAAGCTCTTGGAGCGAGAAGGTCCTGTCAAAGTCTGGCCCTTGCACTGGGATTGCAGTCTCGGAAACAGGCTCGGATGGCTTGAGCACCGCGGCCGAAGCCCCCGCAGGGATCTGGGAGGACATGTCAGAGCCAGTTACCCGGCAAGTTCCGTCGCTGCGGCATTTCTCAGTACTGTCCTCATACTACACTGACTAGGCGCCATGGATCAACAGAGACCCCCACTCGACGCTCAGCCTGTTGAGCAGTCGGGTGTGCGCAAGGACGAGCCCATACTAGTCGCGCAAGTTCCCCTTGAATCTCAGTCCCGCCTTGCACCTCAGTCGGTTCTGAACCATCATGCAGGCGTTTCGGCGGAGCAGCCAGGTACTTTGGAGGCAGCTGGCAGCCCGCAAGCTGTCAATAACGAAGCCCATCGCGTGGTCGCACCTGAAGATCCTCCTGGCGCCTCCCCTCCGTCCTCTTCTCCACCGGAGCCTCCAGTTCCAGCTGAACCGTCACTCAATACGAGTCGGTCTTCGATACCCGTTATCCCGACCCAGGTCGCGGAGTCCAGCGGCAATAGCAATGCATGGCAACAGACACCCTCCGGCACTGTTCGTTCTCATCTAGTCCATAAGCGCTCCTTGACAATGTCAACGGGACACACTGTTTCTGTTGTTCTTATCACGTCCGCATTGGAAACGATCTTGTCTTCCAAGGATGCAAAGCGGTCCCCTCCGCTTCGCGACAGCGCACAGAATGCCCTCGAAATGGTCAGAGTAGGAAAAGGTGGTGACAGGCCGCGGGAGATCTTCGAGCCCCTTCGACTGGCCTGTGAGACCAGGAGCGAAAAACTGATGATCGCTAGCCTGGACTGCATCTCCAAGTTGATCTCGCATTCCTTCTTCGCTGAGACTGCTGTTCCCTTGCTCCCCTCCCCTCCCCCTTCCCCTGCGCTGCAAGGTCGACGGTCTATGTCCGGCTCCCAGTCAAACATTCCCCAGCCATCACTTGTTGACTTGGTGGTCTACACCATAACCGCATGTCACAGCGAATCAACACCTGAAACAGTTTCCTTACAGGTCGTCAAGGGTCTCCTCGCCTTGATCTTGTCTCCCACAATCCACGTTCATCATTCTTCCTTGCTGAAAGCTGTACGGACAGTGTACAATGTATTCCTTCTGAGTACGGACCCAGTCAACCAAATGGTCGCTCAAGGTGGGCTAATGCAGATGGTACACCATGTCTTTACGCGGTGTAGGTCTGGAAAACACGAGTCGGATGATGGAGCGACACTTGGGTCATCCGTCAGCTCGGAGGCGCTGACATCCCCGGTCCACAATCATGTAGCCTCGAAGACTGAATCTCGGCGCGCGTCATTGGTTCCAGGGTTACTGGTGTTCGACTCAGCGCCCACAGGGGTCTTCGAAGCCGAAAACGCACGTGAGGACAACCCTTCTGTTTCCCCCGAGGGCTCAGCGCAGCCGCCAAGGGAGCCACTGGCACCCCATCCGCCATTAAATGGTCAAGGTCACGGTCAAGATGGGTGAGCAAGGCATTTCGTACAGTTACTAACCTGAAATACTTGGCAACAGACCCGTGCGTCCGTCGCTGGAGATCGCGCTGGAGAGCACACATGTCCAGACAGAGCTATCTACTCAAGACATGTTTATCAAGGACGCATTTTTAGTTTTCCGAGCACTGTGCAAATTGACGATGAAGCCTCTGAACACTGAGAGGTACGTGTGCGCCAGACCCGGTCTCGCCAAATATAATGCCAGTTCTCAGCGAGCGCGACTTGAAATCACATGCAATGCGCTCGAAGCTTCTCTCCCTCCACCTAGTGTTAACTGTCTTGAACTCGCACATGAGTCTTCTCGTCGATCCTTCGGCATTCATCTACTCGAGTTCTTCGCATGAAGCGACGACATTTATACAAGCGATCAATCAATATCTCTGCTTGACCTTGAGTAGAAATGCTGTAAGCCCGGTGCCGCAGGTGTTTGATGTAAGCGTGGAGATCTTCTGGCGTGTGATGTCTGGTATGCGGACCAAGCTCAAGGTATGCATTCAAATGGTGCCCCATTTCATTCACCTGATATTATGTGTGGTAACCAGAAAGAAATCGAAGTTCTTTTGCACGAGATCTTTATCCCCATTCTGGAGATGCGGACGTCGACTCTCAAGCAGAAAGCTGTCATTCTTGCAATGTTGCTCAAACTTTGCCAGGATCCACAAGCGTTGGTCGAGTTGTATCTCAACTATGACTGTGACAGCGAGGCTGCAGATAACATTTACGAGCAGTGAGAGTCTACTTCGCATCCTACCTCTCCCTGACTGAACCACTTGCCCAGTCTGATGAACATCATATCCAAAGTTGCGACTCTGCCTTATAACACTATGCCGTCCAAAAATACTGAGCTCTCCAGCCCCACAGTCACACCGCAGACCAGAGTACATAGCTCGTCGTCCCACACTTCTGGAGCGATATCAGTTCCGGGCATGATAGATACGTTCACCATCGGTCTGTCGGAAGGTCAATTGCGGAGACAAGGCATTGAGTGTCTCGTCTCTGTGCTTAGGTCATTAGTGACCTGGGGCACAACTTCAGGCAAAACTCCGGCGGATCACAGTGGCGATCCTGGGGCTCGCAGTCAAACGGGCGAGGAGACAGGGCATGATTCTATGACTCCGGATCCATCCCTGGACAGGTTGGTAACCTCAGCTGGAAGTGTCGAGGCCCTCCGACAATCAACACCCGACGTTGTGGATGACCCGACGAGGTTTGAGAATGCGAAGCAGAAGAAGACAACCTTGCTGGAAGGCATCAAGAAATTCAATTTCAAGCCGAAGCGGGTAAGTTACGGTAGTTGACTAGGATACATGTGTCGTTAATTTGAGCTGCACAGGGTATACAATTCCTTATCGACACCGGTTTCATTTATAGCTCATCGCCGCAAGATATCGCACGATTCCTCCTTACCACTGATGGTTTGAGTAAAGCTATGATAGGAGAGTACCTGGGCGAGGGGTACGTAATCTATGGTCCTGTGTCTCGGATATCTCTGATTGTCGCGCGGCAGTGATGATCTCAACGTATCCATCATGCATGCATTCGTTGATATCCTTGACTTCAGAAATCTGAAGTTCATTGATGCCCTGCGGCTTTTCCTGCAAGCTTTTCGTCTTCCTGGGGAAGCTCAGAAGATAGATCGCTTCATGCTCAAGTTTGCTGAAAGGTATATCGCAGGAAACTCGCAAACACCCTTTAAGAACGCAGGTTGGTGTGCTCGGGATATCCCGATGACTGGATCTAATACCCAATTGTCGAATAGATACTGCTTATGTGCTCTCGTATTCCACGATTATGCTCAACACCGATGCTCACAACCCGCAGATCAAGAATCGCATGACCAAACCAGACTTCATCCGAAATAATCGAGGAATTAACGATGGTGAAGACCTCCCGGAGGAATTCCTGTCCATTATCTTTGACGAGATTCAACACAATGAAATCCGAATGAAGGATGAGATAGATACCGCTGTCAACCTTCCAACTGCAGGACCTGGTCTTGCCAATGTCCTCGCTAGTGTCGGCAGGGATCTTCAAAAAGAGGCATATATGCTTCAATCCAGTAGCATAGCTAATAAAACGGAGGTTCGTCGGCTCACGAGCCTTGTCTTGACCTTAAGCATATGCATTACCCCTAGGCCCTCTTCAAAACGCTGATGCGTTCTCAGCGTCGATCCCGTACGGGAGAGCAGTTTTTTAGCGCCTCCCACTTTGTCCATGTGCGACCAATGTTCGAGGTCGCTTGGATACCTTTCCTCGCAGGGCTGTCAGGACCCCTCCAAAATACCGATGATCTGGAAGTGGTTGATTTGTGCTTGGACGGCTTCAAGAATGCGATTCGTATTGTCTGTTTCTTTGATTTGGAGCTGGAGCGCAACGCTTTCGTGACGACCCTGGGAAAATTCACTTTCCTCAATAACCTGGGAGAGATGAAGACGAAGAACATGGAGGCCATCAAGTCCCTTTTGGATGTCGCGGTGAGCGAGGGCAATAATCTCAAAGGATCCTGGCGCGAGGTTTTGTCGTGTGTTAGTCAACTGGAACACATGCAGCTGATAAGTAGTGGTGTCGAAGTCCCTGATGCTGGAAAGAAAGGGTTGGTTCTTGTTGATGACGAAGCGTGTGGATGCTGAATGCTATTCCCAGTCGTCCCAAGAAGCTGCCAAACGAAGATCTTGCGAACGAAAGCCGATCTACACATATCACTGTAGCAGCTGATATGGTCTTTTCTCTCAGCCATCATCTTTCTGGAGTAGGTTCATTCCGCGCCTGAAGCGAGCAGTATTAAGATTATCGCAGACTGCAATCGTTGATTTTGTCCGTGCACTGTGCGACGTCTCCTGGGAGGAAATCCAATCCTCGGGCCTCTCACAGCATCCGCGTCTCTTCAGCTTACAAAAGCTGGTCGAAATATCATACTACAACATGAATCGCATTCGACTGGAGTGGTCTAATCTTTGGGACATTTTAGGCGAACATTTTAATCAAGTGTGTTTTACTTCGTTCGCTGTTGATTACTGCTCATTGGTGGGTAGGTCTGCTGTCACAGCAATCCTTACGTCGGATTTTTCGCTTTAGACTCTCTAAGGCAGCTATCTATGCGCTTCCTCGAGAAAGAGGAACTACCTCATTTCAAATTTCAAAAAGATTTCCTCAAACCTTTTGAACACACCATGATTCATAATGCCAATCCAGACATCCGGGATATGGTAAGGCTTCCCTGATGTTCCCGAGTGGCGCTGGTTCCACCGTAATTGTTTTTAGGTCTTGCAGTGCCTCCAGCAAATGATACAAGCCCGGGTTGAGAACATGCGGTCAGGTTGGCGAACTATGTTTGGTGTTTTTTCTGCTGCTTCCAAAGTGCTCACAGGTACGACCTTCTCCTGGGCTTCATGTGACTCCAAGATTGATGCCCTCTAGAACGAATTGCCAACTCCGCATTTGAGATAGTGACCCGGCTGAACAGGAATCACTTCGCCGCAATCGTCCGCCATGGCTCCTTCGCAGACTTAACCGTCTGTATTACAGAATTCTGCAAAGTGAGCAAGTATCAAAAACTCAGTTTGCTTGCTATCGCAATGCTTCGTGGTGTCATCCCAGTCATGCTTAACAGTCCGGAGTGTGCTCTCTGTCCTGAAGGACAGTCACCTAGTGAGGACGGGATGATACGCTTTTGGTTCCCGGTTCTATTTGGCTTCTACGATATCATCATGAATGGGGAAGATCTGGAAGTACGGCGATTGTGAGACTTTCAACCAGGAGCTCCCAATCAATGTTGGATTGATTCCTCTTCCAGGGCGTTGGATTCTTTGTTCACGACGTTGAAGACTCATGGGGACTCTTTCCCGATTGAATTCTGGGACAGTGTCTGCCAAGAACTCCTCTTCCCAATATTTGCTGTTCTTAAATCGAGTCAAGACCTGTCGCGGTTCAGCACACAAGAGGATATGAGTGTCTGGCTATCGACAACCATGATCCAAGCACTCCGTGATCTTGTCGATCTTTATACGTTCTACTACGAAATTCTGGAGCGTTTCCTTGATGGGTTGTTAGACCTTTTGTGTGTCTGCATCTGTCAAGGTTGGTCGGTGCTCGTTCTTCGCGCATCTTTACTTACTTTGACTGTATTAACAGAGAATGACACACTTGCACGTATTGGAACGTCGTGCTTGCAACAATTTTTGGAAAACAACGCCAGAAAGCTGGGCACCACGCGATGGGAGCGTGTGGCGTCTACTTTTGTTAAACTCTTCCGGACCACTACGCCTCATCAGCTGTTTGACGAGACTTTACGAGTGGAGATCGACGGTAGTACTTCTGATTTTGATGCTACCGGTGAGCGGTCTCATTTCTGTTGCTTCAATATCCATGCTTATAGCCGAGCGAAAGCAGACTCTACTGGGCAAGCCATTTTGCCTGCCCCTCTTTCCCCAGCTAGTGAACGTTCGCCAAGTGATGTTAAGCCATCGCTTAGTAGCCGTCGTCGGGTCTTCAAGCAAATCATTGTCAAATGTGTTCTCCAGCTACTTCTGATCGAGACTACTAATGACTTGCTTCGCAATGACGCCGTTTATCATACAATGCCTCCGGATCAGCTGCTCCGACTGACTGGTGTACTGGATCATAGCTATCAATTCGCTCGCATGTTCAACGACGACAAGGAACTTCGTACCGGTTTGTGGAAAGTTGGTGAGTCTGCTTTTGATTGACAGGCTTCCAGTCAAGCTAAGGTCAGGCCAGGGTTTATGAAGCATCTCCCTAATCTCCTGAAACAAGAGTCCAGCAGCGCAGCAACCCTGGTGCATGTACTACTTAGAATGTATTTTGATGAGCGGCCGGAGCATCAGTCAATGCGGCCCCAAATAGCTGAAAGACTCCTGCCGTGCGTCCTGTCGTTGTTTAATGCAACTGAGAGCTGATGGAGCGATGCAGGCTAGGTTTGAATGTCTTATCGGACTATGCCAAATTACGGGTTGATACGCAAGCCAAGAACATTGCTGCATGGACTCCTGTGGTGACTGAGATTCTCGATGGATTTTGTCATTTCGACGACAAAACAGTAAGTTGTGCTCCTCCATCTGGTCCACATGTTGTTGACCAACGTGGCTAGTTCGTGAAATACTTGCCTGTCATCTACCCTTTGAGCACAGGTCTACTAGCCCGCGACGTCGCTCCTGAAATACGGCTTGGGTTAAAGAAGTATTTTGAACGAGTCGGGTACACTCATGGAATTTTGGAAGCATCATGAGACCACTGTTTCATGTTCCGTCCTATTTCTATCCATATTTCCGTTTGTTTCACTTGCATATTACCAGTCGAGTTAGATGGGAGTAAGACAACGAAGTGGGAGCTACAGTTCCTAAAATCCAGTGTGACCACTCTGAAACCCAGTATTCGTGTGTTGGATTCCCCAACCAGCGGCCCGCGGAGCCCATCCCGTTGGTTGAGCTGCTGCTAAAAGTGGGTAAATCTCGTTGAAGAAATAGGCACCATTACTCACGATTGACTCGAAGAGCATCATATTTCTCTATTATAAATTACGGAACAGAGCAAAAAAGGACAAGGCAGCAGCGCTCACCTGCCTGCTGGGGTGCAGCATGCTCGTTGCCTGCTCCAAATGCTCCAGATTTCATCTGCGCAAAGACATTCGCAGGGGATGTGTTTGAACCTGTCATGTTGCTCGGTAGTGCTGATGACGGAGTGGATACCATGTTGCTAAATGGCGATTGTCCGAATGGCGAAAAACCGGTCGGATCTGCACCGCACCATTAATAAATAAATGGAACACGCCCTATGTACGCACTTGTCTGCACTGGTGTCGTCGTTGTGTTAGGGAAAGCTGGGGTCGGCGTGAAACCACCAAACGGCCCACCACCGACTCCAGTAGGTTGTGTCAGGATAGGACCAGATGTCGCGAATCCAGTGGGTTGCGGAATCACTGTCTGAGGGTTACTAGGAAACCCGGTAAGGTGGGGATGCAGGAAAGACGGTTGTGCAATCTGGGACTGGGGTTGGAAAGGCGAGATGTTGGAAGGACGTGTTGGAACAAAGCTGTTGAACCCGGTTTGAGTAGGTATCAAAGGCTGTAATAAGCCCTGATTGGCTGGAACGGGTGCATAGGGACCTCGTGGGCCGCTCTGTTGAGGAATAGGGAGCACCCTAGACTGTTGATTCTGAAGATGCTGTCCGATAGGGGCAGGAGACGACCCCACGCCAAGACTGTTGTTGTAGCTTGATGGCGGCAAGACGACAACGGGTGGGGAAGTTACAGGGGGAGCGGATGTAGGGCCAGGAGAAGGAGAAGAAGGAACGACACGAGCTGTCTTGAGTTGGCTGAGGCGCGCCAGTTGATCGAATACGTCTGCCTCTGTAGTATTCGCGAGTGAGCTAGGGCCAGTAGCCATGCCTACTTGAAGTGGAGGGGCAGAGGGAGGAGTGGGCATTGCGGCTGTTTGGGGGGCCGGCGGCGCCGAAGGCGCCCTTAGTGGGGCACCAGCCGGTAGCGTCGGGTGGGAAGCAGGAGGCTTCGAACCTGTTCTGTTCGTCCACGCGTCGTCGTCAAACCCAGAGATGGTCGTCATGGCGGAGCTGGACCGCTGAGGAGGCTGCACAGGAGAAGAAGTGGCTGGACTGCCTGTACGAACGAGAGGCGAACCAGAACGTTTGATTTGTTCAGATGCAGTCCCAATGGCGTCCAGGTCAACAGTAGATGGAGGCAGACTCTTGCTGGGCTGAGGTCTCCCGCGACGTTGTGTATTGTTTTTCAAAACACCTCCTGGACCGGCAAAGAGATTTGGAGCTGGGCTGATGGGTTTCTTCAAGTTCTCCTCCTCCTGCAGTCGTTTTGCAAGCTCTTCATCATTAGCCAGATGATCCTGTGGTGTAGCTTTGGGCTTGGCATACTTCTGTTGGATGACCTTTTTTACACGAATAATGTCACCCTCCCGGAGGCCGAGCGAACGCATGGTAGATTCCGTGATATCCGGCAGCAGGCTCTCGTCGATCTTGTCTCTCTCAAACGAGCGTGCATAGCGTGTGCAGTCGTCGACGTCACAGCTAGCGGACAAAAAGAATTCGAACCAATCAATTTGAGGACCTGTTTTCTGTTGCGGAACGGGTTCGCGCTTCGTGGCCTCGATTGGACGCTTTAGCGCTAGGGGCCGATCTTCGTCGTCGTTTGAACTTCGCGGAGGAGCAGAAGATGTGCTAGGCGAGCTGGATGGCTTCCTCGTCTCACGCTCGACGTATCGCATGTCTTCAAGAGACATCTTTTCAGACGGGACTTCAATAACGACACCATTGACTTTGTGTAATCTGAGCTTCCCATTAGCATATCCGAGAAGTGCAGCTGCAACGCGGAACTGTCCACTCCTGTCGTGCCAGATTCTTGTCGACTCCAGAGGTGGTGTGTCTGGTCAAGAGAGTTAGGTAAACTAAATACTCCAGGCGAAGACGTACTCTTATGTTCACCGGATGGACGTGTAGATGAAGGGTCCCGTGATGAGTTGTTCGGTGAAGGCTGCGAGTGACTGGAGGCCAAATCAGAGCAAATTTTAGACAAGAATAAGCTATCATACGTGGAATTACCCTGTTCACGCTCGGCTTTCTGTTGTGCACTCTTGCTTGCTTCTTGCCGTTGCTTCCTCAAGGCCACCGCGGCGGCAGCAGCCTGATCCTTTTCTTGACGCTTCTTTTGCTCATCCGCTGCAGCCTTAGCGCGTTCTTGCTCAACAATCTTCCGCTCCTTGTCAGCAAGCGCTCGGCTTTCACGTTCATTTTGCTCGGCCTCTTCACGTTCTTGCTCTTTTCGCGCCCGATCACCAAAGTCTTGAAGCTTACTGGTAGTCGAAGAATCTAAGGACTGCGCAACCTTCGGACAGAATCACCATGTAAGGGCATGACATCACCTACCTCGAGGTAGGACGCGGGCACGACTCCTTCAATACCATGTGCATTCCTACACTTCCACCACTCCACCCCCTCCTTCTCGATGATAGACAATCGCTCGCCTTCTTGGACTGAAAGCTCGTCAGGACCGCTACCCTCGAAGTCGTATAATGCAACTGCGAGGTCGCTTTCCTGTTCATCGACGGGTAAGCCAACATCCTCCTCCTCTGCTCCACCATCTTCTGAGGGATCTCTGGGAGGGATTATTTCGGGAGAGTCTTCAGCGAACCTAACGGATACCCCATTCTTCTTTGATGGGCTACCACTTTCGATAGTACGTGGTGGTGGAGTAAGTGCTGATCGACGAGCGTTCGACTCCACACTGACATGCTCCGACACCGCCTTGGCATTGGAGATAGCCAGCTTTCTGGAATCATCCAGCTTGGTCAATATGGTTTCTGCTATCTCCTCCTTACCAACATTGAAGTGCAGCTTCGTAGGATTAGCACCTCCCATATCGATGAGAATGTGCTTGTGCCTTTCGATTGCAAAATCCTCCACGTCTGCGGTGTCCCACTTTTGCACTGGTGTCTAGGAAATGTTTAAACGGCGGTAGCTGTACTGCAGGGAACTCAAGGGAACCTTATCTGATTCACTGGCAAAAAAGATTGACCCATTCCCAATACCAAGGGTACCTTTCTTTTTCTTGCCCTTCTTGTCCACTTCAGAAACAGCCCAAGTCTTGATGTTGTCGGCTTGTACATTGACAGGAGTCTGAGCGACACGAACTGCTGGGTCCACGTACACACTGCTAGGGCGTTCCGGAAGTCTGGGCTACAGGGACATTTGAGGAATGAACATCACTCATAAAACTAGGCTAACCGAAGGAGGGACGACCTGAGGACGAGGCGCCGGTTCCGGCTCTGGTTCTGGTTCTGGTTCTGGTTCTGGTTCTGGTTCTGGTTCTAGTTCTGGTTCTGGTTCTGGTTCTGGTGCGCGTTCCTCTCCGCCAGACTTCGACAAAGATTAGCGAGCGTTTCCGTATATAAGGGAAAAGCATACCTCCTCAATGTAGTTCCCGGGTACAAAGCCGGCTTTACCGCCTTCTTTCTGACTTTGCACGAGGGTCCACTCATCCTCGCGATCGAAAACCATGAGGATCTCATCTTCTCTGATGGAGAGCTCCCCCGGTGCCGCTGCATCGTAGTGATACAGTGCTTTCGCGATAGAAGTATGCTCGGCCTGCGTAACCGGTCCGTTTCAGTACTATGCAGTGAAAGGCATGTTACACTCACTTGCTCGACGTATGCTGCGGGGACTAGCCCCGAAGGACTGTCTCCGTCCTGTGAGTCCCCTTTGATCCTCACCCGCCACCAGCTAACGCGATGCGACGGTCAATTGTAAGGTGATGGATGAGCAACAACGGACTCAACTCGTCGTCGGTCTTCTCGAGGAGAAAGGCGATCTGGTTCTCCTTGATCGCGATTTCATCCTCGGATTGCGGTTCATAGTCATAGGAAGCCTTGAGAACGGCAAGATACTCCTCGCCTCCCTGAGCCATTGATACTCAAACCAGCTGGTGCAAGTTGCGACTGCCAGCGTGCCAAGTGTGACGGCCGACTACCGAAATGGGGAGACAGTCACACGAAACACACGCCCGTCACATCTTCGTCCTTCACTCCGACATTGCGCAGCCCCCAACCAGATGAGCCTCATCTTGAAGGCATCTACATCACAAAACAACAATATGCTTGCCTCATGATGTGTCCGTGGTGTCGACCCCTTCTTCCGACGTCACCAACGTTTTTCTGTCAGCATCACATTTCTGCCGTATTTTCGCCACTATTTGTCCGCTATGAAGTCAGGCCTTGTCCACGCTCGTTCAGCTACTTCGGCTATGGAGGCTAGCTGGAGTCATGTGATGTAGAAACACCATGTGATCAATTTCTCATGTGATCCATGGCAATCTAAGTCATCACCAGCTGACCAGTCAGCATGTGCACATGGTGTCATGTGATGTTTGCATGGTGTCATTGTGTAGGTCAGTGCATGGGAGTATGTGCAGTATTCTGCATGTGTGTTCCTGCTGATTGAAACATACATGGTCAATCATGTGTTCTTCAAGATCATCATCCAATTTATTTCATTGCTCTGTTCACTTCAATTCTGTGATAGATTCTGCCCTCCTTGTTATGAATGTGTCATATTCTGGACCCTCTGAGCTCAACTCTGAGCCTCTATCTATGACTCCAAACATACAGACACTCAACTCTGCTTTGAAAAGAAGCAAACTCCAGTGTGTACTTCTTCAGGACATGACTCCAGGTCTCCAGAGCTACAGGACTTTCTTTGTTATTTCCTTGTGTCACTTTATTTCAAAATCATTCTCAGATTTTACATCCTCCATCTTGGAGTTAGGACACTGTCAGATGCATTGTGTGCAAGCTGACCATTGCTGAGCTTGAAGTGTGAACATTATATATCATATATAGCAATGGTGCGTGCACTTGTACCTATTAGGCAGATAATGCCCAATCGGAGTTACAAGAGAATTAAGCATCCATTTCTTGCACCACCTATTGTTTGCATGCCTACTGTTAGAAACACAAAGCTTGAGCTGCTGTGCGCTCGCTTTTAACCCCTGTCTTGGTGGATAATATTTATTCTCACTATATTTATGAAGTTGAGCTACTGTGCACTCCTTCAGTAAATATTTGTTTTCTAGTCATGTGACCATGGAAACATGCACATGACCATGGGAATTATCTATCCCTTTACCCTTTCACCTCTTCACCTCTTCACACCTTCACAATATCACATCTTCACATATTTCACCATTTCATATAATCACATTAAACCTTGTAGTATAGTGCATGGACCATGTAGCTATAGTATATAAGGATGAATGAAAACGCCCCAAGAACTCTAGTCAAGTTCTTGTGGATTTTGGCCTACATATTTGATTCGAGTCATTATTTCCTTTGTTGAGGTTTAGTGTGAGCATGCAGGATCATTCTTTGACTCTAGTGTTGCCACACCTACTGGCCCCTCAGCTAAGCAAGCCTGCAATACTGCTCACATTTGTCAAATTATACACACTGTCTACTACAATAGGTTATTGTTAGGGAGTGGCTGACTATCATCTAACCTAAACACTAGTTTCCTTACTGTAGTGGGTAGTTACTAGGGACAGAGGTTGTGACTACTACTAATATAATAATATAAAAGGAATGCTGATAATCTCTACTGCCCTTAAGGTGTGGGCATATAGAAGTAAAAACTAGAAAAGGATGGTGCCTGTAACAGTGCTCAATGGCGCAACCCTTTATTTTCCATTTTTGCCCTGTTCACTACTTAGCCAACCTACAGGAGGGCTCATCATCTATTACCACCTTCAACACTGAAAAGGGGATAACATTTATCCACCTTTCCCTCCTGCACTATTTCACAATATCACTCGATCACAGTTTAGGCAAGCCTAGCCTGTTCTCTTACTCTCTCTTCACACTTCACATGATGTCATTCATGATGTCATACCTCCTGTTTAGTGCATGTAGGGTTCACTTCCTGATGTACACCTTATACATCAGGCATGCTTGGCTATGCCATAGCAAACATCTTATGCATCACATCTGGAGCATTCCAGGACATTCTATAGAGTTCCATATGATGTTATTCTGACATCATATCCTGTAACAATGGCCTTACACCTAATATGCTTTCCTTATATATGTTAAAAAGGGAAGAAGGTAGGATGCAGAAGTAAGAACCAGATGGTTGGAGAAAGGCATGGGGACGGAAGTGCTGATCTGTCAGGCAAGGCCCGGGTCAGCTCTGGAGCAACTCTGGAGGGCAGAGTTAGTTTCTCGGGTTTGTGGGACATTGGCTTCACCTTATGTGATGTGCCTCTGCCGCAAGTCTGTCCCAGATTTCGGAGGTCGGAATGGAGTGAAGGGGGCGAGACTTAGTCTTCAGGAGGACTAATCTGGCGAGCGATCTAAGAGTAGAGCTTGGGGAGACTCAGAGGGCAGAAAGGAGCTGAGGTTAAATCGATATTCAAACTGCAGAATACAGGGATGGGCTCATACTTAAATACCCAGATTGTAAGTAGATTACCGAGGGAATATTACGAGCAGGATCGGAGCAGAGTCACGAGTGAAACAAACTTGGAGTCCCTTCACAAGAGTGGAAGCCCTTATTTCTGAGACCCGGTGTTACAGACGGTACATTTTACTATGATTTTTCATTATTTTTCTGAACACTTTCGTTCACTGGCACAATTCATCGATGAATTGCACACCACTCAGTGACACTTATGCTATATTTCTCTTTAGGATCAGGGATCTTTCCTGGATCTTTCCCTATGCTCACACAGCTTTCCTCCTTTCCATGCTGCGCATGGCTATGTTTCATTTACTGAGATCTCAGTAACATCTCGTACATGCATATTGTTATAAACACGTTACCTTTTCTATACGGGCAAACACCCCTACAGTAAAAGAATTGAACTTGGCCAGGATCGAACGCTCGACCTGGCATAATACTTAGCTATTACATAAGCATGTCACATGACCTAACACATGTTTTTAATCTCCGCTTTATTAATTACATGAGGTGTATAGCCTTCTTAATTACTGCTTCTATTACGCTTCTTATTCACACACGTTTGACACGTATCCTAATTAGTACCTTCTATTTTCCATGCACAGCTTGGTCCGTGCGCAGTAGTCTGGGGTATATAAAGGACCATGTATCATAGTTAATCCCCAGCTTAATCCACTTGGCTTTGGCAGCAGCTCCATTGGGCATAGTTAGCGTTTCGTGTGATTGTGTAACTATCTAGTTAGTAGTTACATTTCAGAGGCCTGGGCTAGCACTTCGGTGTAGCCTCTGTCTCTTACTCCTTGCCAGTTTGACAGTTACCGGTAAAACTGCTCACCTTTGTACATATCTATTGGGGCTTAGTGCACCTCAGTAGATTAGCTAGTGGAGTCCCTGTGGCGCAGGTCTAAGTATCTGTAACACTTGGATTAAGCTGGTATAGCACCACCTGGGCTCCAGGGTCAAGGAGATAAAGGTTACTAGCACCTGACTCTAGTGGGCATACCACCCGTCTATCCGGTAGAATCGGCGCTCGTCCGGCACTTTATAAATAAGGATAACATTGCTGTTTCCCCATAGTGCACTAGGGGAGGTTGCTGGTCACCTTGGCCAGACGTCTTGAAGAAAGATGTAAATACAACTTCTGCACCGTCGGTTTACGGTTTTCAAATTCATCTTCGCCTGCCACATTTAGGGCAGAGGGGTATCATCCCCATTAATCATTTCATACGTATCATCTAAATACGTACACATTCTTACACGCTCGCCTTTAGAGCAGTCGAGGGGGTATTGTCCCTCCTTGATAAATACATCTACATACTTTCGTAGCACATAGGTGTGGGTCATCAATCACCCATATCATTTGCCGAAGAAGCTGAGGATCAAAGCCTCCTCCAGAGCTCCCTTGGAAGATAGGGGGAAGTAAAGGAGAGGAACCAACCTCAAAATTTCGCTTGAAGAACTCGCCGATCAATTCAGCAATATCCATGCCTCTTCCAATCCGCCCTCCCCCATTCATCCTCCGACTTCTCATAACATGTCGGAAAACAAGATTGCCGATCCTGGATCATGGGACAGTGAAAGAAGAACCTTCCGTGCCTGGTGGGTTAAAATTAGGCTCTGGGTAGATTCCCAGGAATGGCAAAGTAACAAGGTCCGGACCATAGCGGTCCTGAAACAACCCAAAGCAAAGACCCTTGAAGGAAGGAACGGATCCGCTGAGCTGAAGCACTAGTAACGAAAAAGCGTAGTGAGAGAGTGAAAGTCTAGGAGCGAATCTATCCCCTGGCCTCTGTGATGAGGAAAGACCAAGAGAACTTGACTGAAGTTCTCTGGTGGCGTCTTCGGCCTTATATACTACTCTATTGTATGTACATGTTTGGTCCTTATTACTATAAAGAGACACATAGCCCACAAGGCTGTGGAGCGGAGATTAAAGACATGAGGCGTACATGAGGCGGTGGCAGAACAGCCCTGAGGCTGTGGCATAGCCCCGACGGAGATTAAAAGCATATGTAAAAGGTGAGGCGTTAAGGTTGCGTCACCGGAAATAAAAAGCATGAGGAATACGCATGTATGAGATCTTACCGAGATCTCGGTAAATGAAACATAGCCGCGCACAGCACGGAAAGAAGGAAGGCTGTGTGAGCATAGGGGCAGATTCAGGGAAGATCCATGATCCTCAAGAAGAATGTAGCATAAGTGTCACTGAGTGGTGTGCAATTTGTCGATGAATTGCGCCAGTGAACGAAAGTGTTTTAGAAAAATAAGGAAAAATCATAGTAAAATGTACCGTCCGTAACAGGTCCTTTCCCGTATGGAGAAAAAAGTGCTACAATTCGCCCAAGTAACATTGGAAACATGCTTGGATGAAGAAGAAGAAAATGAGGGAGCTGCCTGGCCCTCATGGACTGTTCTCTAACAGGGGATCAAAGACTACTTCCAGGTAGATCAGTCGCGGCAAGAATCGCTGCATAAATTAGAAGCCCTTCGGCAGGGGCAACAAAAAATTGCCAACTTCATCCAGGAGTTCCTGCTCCTTAAACAGAAATCGGGCGTGGAAGACCACCATGCTCAGTCGATCCTCCGGAGGGCAGTCGACACAAAAATATATCAGCATCACACGCTGACAAAGAAGGACCCTGACGACTGTGGCCAGCTCGCTCAGGAATATGTGAAAATTGGCCGTGCTTTCGAAAGAATGAGTTTCGAAAGATCTTCCAACCAGGGGCGGTCCTGGGGAAATCAACCACGACAACCACCGGCGCCACGATACATGGCAACGGGGACACAACCAGGGGCTGGGGCACCCATGGATGTGGATAAACCAGTCTGCGCCCCCATACTTTGCTACAACTGTGGCAAAAAAGGACACTTTGCTAAGGATTGTTGGTCAAAACGGCCAATATTCCAGGAGAAGCTTCGCGCTCTCCTATTGCAGGAAATGAGCACTCCTGCACAGGCACCGGTACTCGCTCTGGTAAAAGTGGCAAGGCCCCTTCCTCAGATTCCGACAACTGGGGCTAGACAAGAATATATGTCGGAAGCAGCCGAGGCCTACTGGAGGGATTGGCTTGCTAATGAAGCCAAAGCGAAAGCTGTGGAGGCTTTAAAAGGCAAAGGTTGGAAATAGGGATGGGCTGTCCTCGACCCCCAGTTGTAAATATTTCGGACAATTTTTGTACTTCTTTACATTCTGAAAGGGAGTCCCCTACGGGCTCGGCCACGGAATTAAAATATATGATGCTTAATTCCCTCCATAATAAAAAAAAAAATAGAAAAAATCCCGTCGGTGCGAGTAAGACCTGTTGGGTTAGAAAGCCAAGAAATCAACCTGGATATGACAATATTATTCCAGGATAAAGATAATCTCTGGAAAAGGGAAGCAGTTAGAACACTGCTAGATTCCGGAGCTACAAACACGTTCATTGATCGAAACTACTGTGAAAGGAACCAAATTCCCATGGTCCGCACTAATCAGGCATGGAAAATCTTTAATGCCGATGGATCGCAGAACGTTACCGGTCAAGTGACTCATAAAGTCTCATTGGTCATGGGACATAATTGTAAGGAATAGCTTCATGCGCTAAACCTAAACCCGCATGATGCCTATGACACTCTTGTACTTCTAAGTACTTAATGACTACTCAATCCAAACTAGGGACAAAGTCCCCACAGCCCTAAAAGCATCAGGCGTCTTAGAATAATCGAAGACCAGAAAAGGACGGTGCCTGACTCGCTTTAACGTCTATAATCGGAGACGCCACAGTCAAGATGACTAGGAACCCCTGCTAGTGCTCTATGCAGGAACAGCAATGTTATCCATATTTAGGGGCGCATCAATAGCGTTTAGCAGGTGCTAGTCCCGTGACCTTCAGGTGGTCATCACCCTCGTCTCCATACATCTGGAGCCCGACGGACTGTTAGGGGCGTCACCCACTGTGCCAGGACCTAACCCTGGTCATCGGGGAGACTTACTCACAATCATGGAGTATTAATCCAAGGTTGCAAAGCTAAGGGATCTACCCCTAGCTGGTACCTACTTATATACATCTCCAGGGTGGCAGTGTACTAGCCACCCTCTACCCTAGAGATAGCAAATATAGTATATGACATCATAGTGATGTCATAGAGATATAAATAAGAGGTTCGGCCCATGCATGAGGCATCTAGCCTTACACATGAGGCGCCTAGGCTAAGGCATGCATCAACATGCGCTTGCCTTGTGTCCATGGTCTAGAACCTGGGCTAAGGGTTCTATGAATAAGAATATTAGTAAGCCCAAGTGTGACATCAAGTCACATCACGTGACGTCACACGTGACTGCGTGACAGAGTGTGACATGTGACATGTCACGTCACGTGTGACATAGTGTGACATGTCACGTCACAAGTGTGACATCATGTGATGTCACGTCATGTGTTGAGTCATGTGACCTAGTCTGTCACGATGACCCATGAAAATAAGTAAAGTAAAGAAATGTCCGTAGAATAATAAGGAGTCCATAATAAAAGAAAAGGAAAATAGTCCCAGAGGGAGGACGTCAAGTCCTGTGTTCCTAACAATAAACCCTTGGCTAACTACTTAGCTATTCCCCAAGGAGGGCTATCCATGATAATCCGACGTTTACCAATGGAAGGGGATAACCCAATCCCTTCCCCTTCTATCACCCTCCTTGTAATCACTTATGACGTCATTGATTGACGTTGGACTTTACCTTTGCCAGAGCTAGGGCATGCGTTGATCTGGACTTTGTTCATGTACATATTTAGATTCTATGACATCATCATGATGTCATGCCTCACACTTAGTGCATGTAGGGTTCACCCCCTCA
>JBBPOI010000176.1:0-22933 GCA_038091355.1 Phylloboletellus chloephorus | reverse complement strand
CTCCCCCCCTTCGTCAGCCATCTTCAGCCATCTCGCCCACGTTCCTCCCCCCTGGCAGACTCACATCCCACACAGTCCCTACCCCCCACCGCGTCCTCCCCAGCTCGTCCACAAAGTGTGGATCTTGGACTGCAGGGCCTGCCGCACATTTCTAACAAATCGTGGCATGAAAGCAAGTCATCTCCCCATGTTATCTCATCCCCCCCACTTACCTGGCTCCCCAGGCGGTGCTGTTACTCAGACCCAACGTCTCTCTTTTTTCCACCGACGCCCTCCCTGTTAATTGCTCGGCATACTCCACAAACCCAGATGCTCTCCGTCCGCCACTCTGTCGTCCGTCCACTTCTCCATCTCCCCCACGCACCTGCGAGTGCCTCACTCAGACACTCTGTTGCCACACGTGCGGGACCACTGTCGGCTACATGATCGTCATTCCTGTGAGATTCTTGTTCCAACTGCATCACTCGCCTTTGACACTTGTTTAATTAGTGCTCTAGGTGTACATCCTCAATTTCCGCGACAAACCGTGCGACTAACGGCCACCGGTTTGTCTTCCACTCGAGCGAAATAATTGCCTCGGAGCGGCACCATATTTTCGATGAACCCGGCGTCTTGCCGGTCGAGCACCCCACACCTCCACCTTCATCCCCACCCCCTCTCCCAGCCGTTTTTCACTCCGCCGCCGACGTAGCGGTGCATCGTAGGCCGGGCGTCTCTCTGCCTTCACAAGCGTTCCAGCCGCTCCAAACATCATCCCCGTCTCCTGGTTCCGACTATCCCCCCTCTCCGCAAATGGAATCACCAGAATTCGTACTCTCTTCTGTGCACTCTTCACCTGACCCATTCGCTTCTGCTTCGCCTCGACCTCTTCTGCAGTCTCCTTTTCTGCGTAACCCCGTCCCTCAGACACTGCCAGAGACCAGAAGGTCGACTCCTGAGCCTTCCCCTCGCAGGCTCAAGGCGGGGGACGTGCTCTATTGGCACCATCTCACGAAACATGGCGAAATTCCTGGGGTCGCAGAAGATCCGCGAGCGAGGATGCCGAGCCGCGGAAATCCACTCAAGTTTCTCGACCGGTGAGAGCGTTCCGGTCCTAGGAACGGAACACCTCTTTCGCAGTTGGGTGACGAACACAGGGGACGTCTTCTTTCCTTTCATGATCTATTGACGACTCTCAACGCGGCCGACCACACACTATCGTCGTTTTGGCGAGGGACAGTTTCTCGTATCTATTTCAATCGAATGTTCCAACCCCACTGTGCATTTACGACTCTCACAGAATTTCACGATACCCTCATCTGTTCCTATAGCTGTCCAACGCGGACTTTTACACACTTCACGGGTCATTGTATCCTGACACACTATTTAGACCTGGTCCAATGTTTTCTCATCGGTAGTTTTGTAGATTTATGGTGCCAAAATGCCACTGGTTCTGGTCTCCGTGTCCGGAGAAATGTCGGGTCATAAGCTCAACCCCTACGCGATCGACGGCGACGGCGAGGTCGTCCTCCGCGGTGCTGGTCTAAGAGTGTCACCCCTGGCGCAGCATGGAGAACATCGTATCTGGCTACCCGGTTGATTCCAGGTCCGCGCTGCACTTGCTGATGTCGTCCCGAAAAGTCTGCGTTCTTCATTGACAAGGTGGGTGACCCACGTCCGTCTTCTTGTTTCTCGCTGACGGCGTCTGTGTCTCCAGTTTTTGGGGTACTTCGTCCGGGGAGAGGTCGCCAAGTTCTTCAAAAGCCTTGGGTTCAACTGCTCTGACTTGTCCCATTTTGGTGACTAACACGGCGTACTCGATTCACGATATGAACGGGTGTTCCGAATGGCAAGGCGGGGCATCCCATCGCCTTTCTATATTTGCTAGATCCCTCAGCGTTCGGTTTCCCTGTCTCTCCGGGGCAATGTATCGGCAACGACGAACAGCGCAAGAGGGGTGAAGAAAAGGAAGCGAGAATGGATGGACCAGTGCGGCCCTTTGCGTCCGGAACGGCGAATGGAGTCCAGTCTGCGCTCGCAAGCAATGTGAGGCCACCGACGCCATCGACGAACAGCGCTACCAACCAACTCACCATCTACAACGTAGTATGTCTCCCCGCTCGTGTCAACGTTGGCTGGTCACTTCCGCCCATTTTTGCAGGATCACTTGAGTCGGTCGACTGGCTGTACACGGACATCGGTTTCCAGGGTATGGTCTACGTCTCGCAGGAGACCGTGTACCTCGTGAAGGAGTGGGGGAACATTTCCGCGAGAAGAACGGGTCGAGTTGGACGAGATCGCAAGGGCTTCAAGTTTGAGAACTGCTTGCATTTGAACAAGATTCTCGCTGCCGATTAGTTTCGGAGAACTGAACCAGCATCTATGAGACCATGTACTATACTGTGTACGTCGTCGCGAGTGGATCTACCAAACGACATCTGTTGGAAAATCTATGAAAATAAACTGCAAAGCATTGCATGTAAATACGCCCATGAAATATCTAAAGTGCGACATCGTAAGCTGAGATCGTCGTGGACATGCATTAAGAATTGCAAAGGTCCAGAGTCAACGGTCGCTTTGGCAAAGGCGGGCCTCCAACCAGTCCACGAGACACTCCGAGGGATCTACAACGGCCTGGGCATATATCGCATTCAAGACACGTCGCGCGACGACAGGGCCGCACTGTTCCGCTCGCCCGAAGCCTGCAAGGCAGCCTCTGCGATATGCGTCCGCTGAGGCGTTGAGAAGAGCGGCCACAGTACCCAGTTGCGCGCCAAGCACGCTTCCGGCATGCTGCATGCGCAACAGCACAGGGAGAGCAATCAAGGTCGGGAGCTCATCCGTGAGGTCGTGAATTTCATCGGCAATCTCCTCCACTGTCTTGTTGACTTGAAACAACGGATCATCGGCAGCCTGAAGCAATGATACCAAGGCTTCTAGATGGACCAAGGCTTCGTCCACCGCCTCCCGAGCGGCTTGGGCGTGTGCAGGAGGACGAGGAAAGTGTGAGAAAAGGCGATATAGTGCCTTTGCGTCGGCTGCAGCCGTCGACGTAACTACAGGCGACGGGGGTCGCGAAGAGCCTCGTTTGAACAGTCCCGTGGGAGTGGCTGACAGGATCTTCTCAGAGGGTGTATACTGGCCCTTCTCAGCCAGTATCAGCTGTGGGGAACTTCGGGTCATCATTGGACGATGCGACAATGCGACAAGCGCCCGCCACACGATGGAAATCAAGAACGAGGCAAGCAAGGCCTTTGAGGGGTGGGTGCTCGTATAACGCAAAAGCGCACGGCCATAGACAGGAACACAAGACTGAAGAGCAGTGATAGAAGGGTGAACAACTCCCGTCATTGTCACTTTGTGACAAACCACATTGGAAGGGGTCTCCAATGCGTCAATGAGAGGTATCAATTCAGCCTTGATACCTGCAATCAGGGGGTCAACGATCCGTCCAATGAGGGAAACGAGCCCAGCCCGGATGGGTTTCAGCCCATCCCCACGACCGTAGGTGTCAATTCCTAGAGCCATATCATCAAAGGTGGAAAGCAACTCTCCAGCAAAGTCTGCAATGGCTAGCGCGTGAAGTTGGGTAGCATTTGGGGTTGCGGCCTGAGCGGTGAGTGCTGATGGCCGAAGGAATGCAGGGGATGACAGCACAGGTAGAAAGAGAGCTGACAAATTGCTCAGCAGAACTGATAGAGGCTTGTGGAGGGAACGCAAGATAGCCCTGTACAAGTGCGTATTGTCACGGGCAGCTTGTAACTCACTTGGAACGCACTGAGCAGACTGAAAACGAGAAAGCCAAACAGCAAACGTACCAGGCGATCAATGCACCCAGGGCATGGCCACGGCCAGCGGGAATTGGACGTCTGCCGCCCACTAGCTCGCTTGATAGGGAAGGGCCAGAGGGATGAGCGAGTGCCTTGGAGACGGCTTCGTTCAGTCGGAGACCAAGTGCTTCCAAGTAAGATCCATCTTGAATGAGAGGGGCAGGACCGGGAGAAGCTGCCGGAGTGAGGGAAGAACGTCTGAAGCTGAAGGGCATTCTGGTGAGAGGACGAGCGCTGTGTGTAGGTGAGTCAGGGGGAGAAAATGGAGAGGGGTGGCGAAAGAAGGATTGGCTGTAGATCATTTTAATGATAAGATGGGATGGTATTTATCCCATGGGTCTGCGAGGGGTCGGTCCTAAGGGGGACGGTCGGTGGCGAGGAGAGGAACTGCAAGCGGGGCAAGGAGAACGATGTGGATTCGACGGGGTGTGCTGGATGGAAAAGGATGGAGCGGAGGACAAGGAGCGGGAGGAGAGACGGACCTGAGCTTGGGCGAGGGCAAGACCATAAGTCGCAGTGTACGGATAACCTAAGCAAAAAAAATCGCACTCGGCGGTACTTTATAACACTACTGTCGCTCTCCCACGGTGCACGTGCTCGCAATCAGCCTCTCGATGGAGCTTCGCAGCGCCCCGTCGTCACACCGCAGCCGCCACAGACAAGTCTCGTCGTCTCCCTCCCGCAGTCGGAGGGTTGCGTGCTGCCGGGGCTCTGGCCCCTGGACAAGGACCTTGAGCTCACCTGCGCACGACGGAGATGAGTCCGTATCAGATTGCCCAACATCAGCACTCGCCTTCGAACGGAGGCTGATCGACAGCGATGACTCTCATCCGATATTGCAACGACCCCAGCAGTCTCACCATCATGTCCAGCGAGGCTTCGCACCAACCCCGGCCGTGTGCATTCTCCATGGAATCCCACGTGGCCTTGAAATCTGGGTCTGTTGCTGCTTCATTGGCGGGTTCTGCTATGAATGGGGAGTCGAGCGCGATAAGGTCAACCCGAGATGTCTGTCATCTCGAATCAGTACCAGACAAGCACTTCCACAGCAGCGTGACACACCAGGTCATCCTCCGGTGGCCGCGCAACAGGCTCGGATATTCTGCCGGTCTATTTTTGCTTGAGTCACAAGCCGAGGGACGATCCATATTAATCGTACCTCCTGAATTGCAAAGAACGCGCTCTGTGCCGCTGCCAATGTCAGCTCTCCCGGCGTGAACGTTTTGGCGAATTCATTCCACGATTGTGACGCGTCGCTTGCATGCGATAGGCTCCTTGTTCTGCCTTCTATACTTGAAACTGGACTCTTCGGCCGCCGCGGAATGGAGAGATGCCTCAGGCTAGGGGCAGGTTGCGGAACTGCGTAAGCATCGTATCGCAACTTTCTTGGAGAAGCAGCCCCTCGAGAAGGCGAGTAATCGAACGAGTCTGCGCTCCCCGACGACGTGGTTCGGGGGGACTGTGACGATGTGGAATCTGGATTTGACTGATAACTCGTCAATGCGAAGAGCAAGTCAGGGAGCTTGTCCACAGTCAAATGATTCTTCATCACCGATAAAGGAATCTCAACGCACAGAAGACGACGGTGCCCTGGAAATAATTTCGGCGAGAACACGCCGCTGAGTAGAGAGCGTCAAAAACTGCTCACATCTCTGGAATTTGCTGTCAATCCACGACCCCGCTGCAAGGGCTGGGCTTACTCTACGGAGATGCTTGCCAGTGCGTTGCCACAGTCGATGGACAGCAATAGCAACTTCTTCCGGAACCTCATCGCATTCGACAGATAGCCTCAGCATCGTGAGTAAGCATGCGTCCTGAACGGATGCTTGGCAAGTGGTGGTCATCCCAATTTTTACTCAAATTGGTCGACTCACGAGTGTAAGAAGCCAGTCTCGCAGCTATACCCCGGAGAATCTTCGGAGGCGATATGGAAACCTCACCGCAGTACTCGCTTACGAGAGCCGAAATCACAACCATGAGGGTTGGCCCCACGCGCACTCCTGGCTCGGTCAGAGCCACAGCCAGCGCAGTAACACACGATACCCTTGAAGAACTTTTTCCTTTGAGAGTGTCAGAAGAGCCTATGCTATGGGCTGAGTGGAGCGCACTTTGCTGGATCCCACTGAGGATCCGCTCAACGCCGAGTTCGAGGACCGGAAGATCTTCTATCGGGCCTTGCTCTCTCCCTTCAACCACTGCAAAGAGGTCCTTCAGACGCCTTGCATATTCATCTACGTCATCCGTAAATTGCATATCGATGATTTCCAGTAGGCGTAAAACGCATTCATTTTTGTCGGACAAAGGGAGCGAAGGCGACAAATTGTGCAGAGAATGCGAATAACACGTCTCGACGATAATTGGATCGATAGAGTGGAGAATCTTCAGCGTCTGACGGTAACTATCAGCACATGTGTTGATATGACTCAAAGACGAATTACCATCTTTCTGATCAACCGATCAGTCGAGTTGAGGAGTCTCATAACCTCCTGAACCTCTGATTCGTCCAAAACAGCTACTGTCCCTGGATGTGTCCCGGCCCATATGCTGGGATCCAGACAACTCAAGCAGGACACAAATAAATACTGGTCATTAGGATCCCTAGAAGTGAGAAAGTGACGGATGCTGGTGACAGCAGAAGACGACAACTCAGACTCGCGGAGGGCCTCCGGGGCAACAGTTGACAAAAGCATAAAGGCCTCACGAAGTACGGCTATACCGGGTTCAGTGGATGTATTTACAGCGTATATGCACTTACCTCGCATTGGAACTTTCGCCACTCGCTCAATGATATCGAGGACCACCGGAATATTCCCTGGTTCGAGTCTGACAATACGCACGTTCAACCCAGGTTGCAAGGTAAGGTAGCCTGCGCACTAACTTTATCACGCCTCTGCGAAGTGTCCGGAGGATGCCGAATACAGAGCTCGGTTCGTCGGACTCATGATACTGGCGTTTCAATGTGGAGTTCAGAAGCTTCCCAAGAGATTCTGAGTGCTTGAGCTTGGGATACCGTGAGAACCGAGGGGAACAATAGACGATCTACATACTTTGCCTGCAATTGTGAACGTTGATGCAACCACAGAAGGCTCAGCCCTTAGGCGCCGCTGTATCACGTCTTCCAGACGCGAAAGACGTTCAGCGTCCTGCTGGAATAGGGTGTAATACGCGATAAAGGCACGTCGCCGCACGGCTGTTCTACAACCAGAAGCATGAAATACAGCATTTGATTGCGACTGGTGGTGCTGCTTACGATTTATGTTGAAGGAGACTCTGTAGGCGAGTGTCGACGGCGGGGATGACGTCCTCGTTAGGGACTTGCGTGAGCACATCGAGAGCGAGACAAATCCGTGCTACAGAGGTGCTTTCTAAGTCCTTCGGAACCATCAGAGACGGGGTAAGGGTGACTTGGCGGCAATGATCGTCACCTTTCGCAATGTGTTTACCAACATGAGTTGAAGTTCATGGTTTGGAGGCATTAGTTCCATGCAAAAGGTATAACCTGCAATGCTAAGTTGGTCAAGTAGCTGGACGTGGACATGGATACGAACCAATCTTCTTATCCATCGGAGACTGGCCAAGCTCCGTCAGATTTACAGCATGCGGGAAGGCGAATTCCAGGTCGCCGGGGCTAGTGGTAGACAAAGACATCGTACATTGGAGCAGCAAGACCAAGCATTCCATGCACTCCTTCTACAACAGTCTGGCTTGAAAATAGTCGACATATATTCGAGAGGCTCTACGCACAATTGGGAGATGTGGCCGCTGGAGAGTGCGGCGTATAACATCAAGTTCGTGCAGGAGAATCTGATCGGCTGCTTGCGGGGAGGCAGCGGTCTCGACTTTACGCACGAGAGCATACTGTGCGCGACTCATGGCGCCAGAGGAGATAAATGGAACATCCATTACAGCCAGCTGAGGCCGTGAAGCTGCCACTGAATAGCGTACCTCTGGGTGGGTGCTGTTGTATAATGTCTCACGCGGGGGGTAAAGAAGCCAGCTCGCCATGTCTGCACCACCCGACCAAGCAGCGGGAGCTGCAGCCCATTCGTTCAATAAGATTCTGAATCAACACAAATCATCCAAGTCAAGGCGGTCCGGAGATGTCGACGAGGGATTGAAAAAGCTCAGACGCATGATTCTCGTGGAGGGCATCCCGTCCGCAGTCGTTCGTTGGGTCAGCAGCGAGCGAGCGAGCCGTTCACTCATCCGCTCCCTTGCAGGACTCCACTCTTCGTCCTCGAATATGGAAAATTCTACTACGGGTCGATGACATTTCAGCAGAGACATTTTTGCAATATGTCTCTCGTGGTCCATGCGAAGTTCGGGAGAAAATCAGAAACGATACCTTCAGGTAGTGTTTCTGAGTTCACAGTGATGGTACCCAGCTCAGCTGCGTGAAAGGACCCTAGCAACAGATCGTGGCTTCAAGGAGCGTGTCCGCGAAGATATGCTCGTTCGGCTGCTGGATGCGTTTGTATGGCGAAATCATGGTGTGTCGTCAGTTATCTTCGTTGGATGACCGAGCTTGACATGGTACAATTCGTCGGGTTCCAGACCGCCAAGAGACCCAACAACTGGGTTTCACATATGTCCAAGGAATGAACGTTCTCGCGGCCCCATTCCTGTATACAATGCCGTCCGAACTCGAAGCATTCTTCTGCTTTGCCAAGTTCATTGAAGAATCGTGTCCCCTTTACGTACAGCCAACACTTGAGGGGGTACACAGAGGTCTCAAGGTCTGTCCGTCCGCCGTCTTTGAATGCTAACATCATCTCTCAATGGATGGTCGTATTCCGCAGCTCCTTGATCGATGTCTGAAAATAGTAGACCCCGAGCTTTTCGGTCATCTACGAATGAAGAATCTCTCCGCCGAGATTTATGCATTCCCTTGTCCGTTTTTTCCTCGTTTGTATCCTATGCGCGGTCAATGAAGCTATTTGTTGCAGCTATCCTCACCTTGTGCGCATGCACACCTCCGCTGGACCAAGTCCTTATGCTATGGGACTTTCTTCTGGCTTTTGGAGTACACTTAAACGTACTATGCGTTATCGCGCAGTTGCTGCTCATGCGAGAGGAAGTAGTGAATTCCCCAAGGTTTGATTTCTGAGTGTTGTGTGTGGATAGAACCCGTGCTCATTCCATTTCTCCCAGCCCCATGCGTCTCCTGCGAACGTTTCCTCCACTCGAAGCGGTTCCAGTTATTGGGATAGCGGTTACGCTTGTTCGAGATCTGCCGGCAGATCTTTATGACGAACTTGTTCGACATCCATACGAGATTTAAGATCTTTGGGACCACTTGACTCTATTGCATTCGCCATCATCGTTTCACTTTGTGTATCCCAGAGCATGTAGGCATGTAACATCCCAAATCTCAAACTCCCGCGTTAGCCAGGTTGCGTGTAGTCTCCCTTCTTAGCTTCCCCCTTTTGTCTTGCCGATCTTCATTCCACAAGCCTTCGTCGTACCTCCGGGAATGAGACGTCGCACTGACTGACCGAGGCACTATCTTCGACCCGGCAACCGGCGATGAGGAAATGGCTGAGAAACAAGTACTGAAGCGGGACAGCAATGGATAAATCCCAGATCTCATTTACAACTTCGCCTCCAAATATCCCCGTGTGTCAATTCCCCACACACGTTTTGTCAGCAACTGCAGGAGCGCATCCTTCCCTGGCGTGTCAACGATACAAACGACATCCGTAGATCCACCAATACTGCCCTCGTGTACTGTAGGGCCCGACCATTCGTCAGGACCCTTGCGACCCTCGCTCTCTACCTCAACTTGGGCAGGGACGGCAGTCGACTCAAGCAAACCATGACGTTGATGGGACTGCTCCAAAAGAGACTGCACTTTCCATCTGTTGGCACCAGAAGCATAGGCCGATTGGTCGTCCCTTCGGTCCACAATCAACATTCCTCGCGTAAGTTCACCAGTCCTAAGGCAATGTTTTAGCCCCATTTCTCGCAACCAAGTGACCTCTTACCTTTCAATGTCAAACCTGCGTTTGATGGCAGCCCATCCAGATGACAGCCTTGGCAAATCATTCTCCTTGGCGACGGGCTCTGGGGGGTTTTCAATGGCACACCATACGGCGACGGCGTCGTGGAGCTCCAAAGCATCCTTTCCAAAAGCGATCATTATTTCTCTCGTTCGCTCACAAAGCGAGCTCGTAAAGTGGGTCAAGGGTGACTTCCCTGAAGCAAAGGAAGGTTTCCTCGTGGAATCGAAGTGGCGGTCAACGTGCCGGATATAGAAGGGGAAAGGAAGCTCGTGCAAGGTGGTAACATCTAACGTGGTCAGGAGAACCCGCTCAAGCGGGAGACCCGTCCCTGGCACAACAGGACAGAGCAAATCCTTTGCCGCGTACGGGTCAGCGAAAAAATTGACTGTGCCTATGAGATAAAGCAGGCTCAGATATTTATAAGAAAACGAACACTTACACTCTGCGACAGGCGTAGTGTTCCCTGGGACATCTAGGGCACCGCCGATCATGATAATTCTACCAATGCGCTCTCTGATAGTTTGGTGGTGCTCGCGGTTGAGCAAGGCGAGGTTTGTCGGAGGCCCGAGAACAATATATGCAATGCTCCTTTCTGGCCGCGATTCGAGAAGTTCTAGTGCGACTTCAACTGCTGATTTCGTTGTGGTGACAAAATTGGTCTCGAAGTGGTCATGCTTATAAGCAGGAGAGACATTGAGGTCGGGGTGACGTTGAGTAATATTGCTCAGACCATCCCTACGAGCCTCTGAGGAGATGCAGTCATCCCAAGATAAGCGACTCACTTTCCATGAAAATACTGAGCGTAGTGACGACCGCCATGAAGTGGGCCATCAGGGCCAAGAGCGAGAATGGGTGGAACATCTGGGGAATAATTTGGGAATCTTTCCGCATCCTCGGGGTGTGCAGCGATATGACGACCAACAGCCTGATACAATTTGTATATGTTCGCACTGTTGTTGGACCACAATGAGTAACGTTTGGCGGATAGCAGGCGAGACCCACTATGCCGAATGGACATCAGTGTTGCCTACCCAAAGATTAGTATATATCATCCCAGTTTGTAGGAGACACACCGAAGGAAACTATGATTGCAAGGATTTCGAGCTCGGGAGAGGCGAGCGCTAACAGGCTGAATGGCTAGATTTTAGAGATCGGCAGAGATGACACATGAAATCCGAACATGGCGAGGACGTCGTCTATGCCGGGATCTGTGTCGACTTCGCCAGCGTCAAGTGCGAGGACGCGGAATGGACGTCATCTTGTACTCACTGATGACTGGCGTGCGCTTTCTGTGTTCCATACCTCTCCACGGGGAGATTTCAAGAGTGCTTATCTGGTCTTACCGATGTCCACAGCAAGTTTGATCACAAATGCATCCTAAATTGGAGAAATCCGGTACATCAACAACAGGTCGTATTTAAACTCGAGAGGTGGCAACACAGAATTTGGGATAAACGGACACGGAAGAAGCTCTGCAGCAGAGGGTGTCAGTGAACAGCTTGGAGGAGGCACAGAACAACGAGAATCAGAGATCTTGGTGGAAATGGTCTCATCGGGCAAGCCCTCCGAAGTAGCAAATATTGAAGAACATCATACGAGTTTCTCGGAGGAGGTGGAGGTACTCACAGAAGAATTTGCAGTGAGTGCAAACGTAGTCGACACACGCGCAAAAAGCAGTCGGCGGCAACAGCCGAGCAACTGTGAAGTTCAGTCACGGTGGCTGGCATGTCACGTCCCTCTTGTGCTTGGTCGGTGTATTTCGCGACGTCCAGCGACTTTACGGACGACGATGGCTGAATCGCTGCGTTTCCTTGGCTCCCTGCCCGGCCACAAGGGCTGGGTTACCGCCGTTGCAACCTCGTCAGAGAACCCAGACATGATCCTGACTGCCTCCCGTGGTATTTATCTTCACTACCCGCCCTGTTGCTCAGTTCGATAATCCAGTCGCACACAGACAAGACCATCATCGTCTGGCAATTGACCCGTGACGAGGACACGTACGGCTATCCAAAACGCGTTCTGCACGGACACAACCACTTCGTCTCTGATATCGTCATCTCCTCCGATGGTCAGTTCGCCCTTTCTGCGTCCTGGGATCACACTCTTCGTCTCTGGGACCTTAACACTGGCCAAACCACACGTCGATTCGTCGGACACAGTTCCGATGTCCTTTCCGTCAGCTTCAGCGCTGATAACAGACAGATCGTCTCAGGATCCCGTGACAAGTCCATCAAACTCTGGAATACCCTCGGAGAGTGCAAGTATACGATCAAGGATGATGGCCATGATGAGTGGCATGTGAACGTTGATATTGCATTTTGTCAATGTCCTGACTTTGTTCGCAGGGTATCGTGCGTGCGGTTTAGCCCCAACGTCATGAACCCCGTCATCGTTTCTTGCGGTTGGGACAAGGTGGTGAAGGTGGGGCGTTTGGGTCGTCGAACCTATCATGGATCCTCATTCGTGGTACAGGTCTGGGAGCTCTCGAAGTTCAAGTTGAAGACCAACCACTACGGTCACACTGGCTATATTAACACCATCTCTGTCTCCCCTGATGGCTCCTTGGCTGCATCAGGTGGCAAGGATGGTATCACCATGCTTTGGGACTTGAACGAGGGCAAGCACCTCTACTCCCTCGAGGCAGGTGACATTGTCAACGCCCTCGTCTTCTCTCCCAACCGTTACTGGCTGTGCGCTGCCACTGCCAGCTGTGTTAAAATCTTTGACCTTGAGAGCAAGTACGTTGTTTGCCTTGGCAGCTATCCAATGTTTGGTGTGAACTTTCTCCTAGGTCAATCGTTGATGATCTCAAGCCTGAATTCGTCGATGTTGGCGCTAACTCGCGAGAGCCCGAATGTGTGTCGATTGCATGGTCGGCTGACGGCCAGACTTTGTTCGGAGGCTTCACCGACAACCTCGTCCGTGTCTGGACTGTTACCGCTTAAAATTCCTTTGGGGAAATTGTGCAAGGACGTCTCTACTTTAGCTGCATATCAATTCACTACGATCTCATCTTCGCACAACCCAACGGTGTCATGGTGGCAAACCAAAGCGAGGATGGGGTGGCGAACCAACCTATTTGAATGCGACGTGCATTACTCTCGCTCGGCCTCCATCATGTTGCGCTGCCGCTCGTCAAAGTCCCAGCGATCAAGCCCTCCGAAGTCAATCTTGAGCACCCCGGAGGATAAGTGGACCTGAAGTTCGCAGATGTGTGACACTCGTGCTCGCCAGCTGTCTCCTCTGTGACTCGGATGAGTTTGGTACAGACGGTTGCGAGACCCACAGGCTTACGTCGCCGTTCCGTACATGTCTGCGCTCTGGCTGACAACACGAACGCATTGATCGATGTTTGACTTGGAGTCATATATCCATAGATTCTTTCCTTGATAGAATTCTTGCCAGCCGTGATAGTCCACGAGCCTGTTCGGGGGATTGATGCGCTTTGCGCCTTGAGGGGGGCTTGGGGCAGGGCGGACATCAACGTCGTTGAAGAGGCGCAAAGCCGTAAGATTCGAGACGTTTGCGAGGAGGGCGCGCTCTTGTGGGCAAGTTGGGCTTATGATGTGGAAGATCGCCGGAGGGGCCTCCTCCTCCTCACTAGTACTGTCGCTGCCGTCCAGCTCATCCACGTTGTCACCTCGGGGAGCGTCTTCTTGTACATCGTCGCTTTCTGCGATGAATTCCTTTTCGCTGTCCTGCACACGGGCACAAAATGCAGCCCAAGTGGCATCGTCGGAAAAGTCTGTGCGCAAAATGAGACCCAATTGAGGCCCCTGACTAGCGACGCCATCCAACGGATCCGGATCAGTGACAAAGTTTGCAGTGGATGTCGCTTTTGGCAGGACATCCTGAGAATCGTCCCACGGAGGACTCAGCAGGCCCGAGTCCCCTGAATGTAGCGCGGTCCATAATTGTTGTGCTACCCTCAATCTCCATCCTCTGCGACCCTCTGCGGGGTAGTGTCGCTTCACCTCGGTGTAGTTTCGCTGGCCCGAGCTATGAGAACGGATTCTTTGTGAACTCGTCGCCACTCACCACAAGGTACGGAAGCAGAGGTGTGGCCATCGAGGACCCGCACATCCGGAATGTGGACAAACCCCCTCTCAAGTCGCGTTGATGTACAAACGCACGGATATAACGCGCGATGCATTCCATAGATTGTTCCACTGGTAAATATACTCAACCTGCCTCACATCGAAAACCTTGTATTCTGATATCTGCGGACATGCTGCCCGTGTTCTCAGGTCCGGTCTTAGCGTGCGGATACAATAGTGTTCTGATCGATACAAAGACTCCAAGGCACCTAGGGCCCTCTCCCCTGCGGATATAAAGGCCCCACGTTTGAGATTTTAGATCGGACATATGTAGGGATGTGCGGGTGCCTGGCCATCGTCAGTCGCGTCCTCGGTTCGGGTTGCCTCATACCTTGATGCCCCCCACCGTTTGCTAACATTGAAGCCGAGTGTCTCGACGAGTCGGACAGAGGATCCAAGTGGCAAGCCCAATGATTACTCGACGTCCACGCTTCACTCCAAGTGGTCGATCTACCTTTAGTTCTCCCCAGCGCTGCGTGTTGCGTCACGGTACTCCGTCCCTGCGCACGAGACGGATGCACGCAAGAAATTGCAAGCCTTCCGCGGCAGTCCGGGGAAAACGCGCCCGCGTGATCTCGTTCACCCCACACCTTATTCCCAATCGTTCGTCACTAGCCTATTCCGGTGCTCCACTCAGCCCAACGATTGGTCGCCGCTGCCATGCAGTATAAACAAAAGTGGATGACAGCATGGTGTGCGGCTCTCAAGGCTCCCCGTGTCCGTAAAGTGACCGCAGGTGTAATTGGAACTTACTAGGCATTTCGCCGCACTGCCGAAAGGAACAACCAACCGATCGATATAAGCAGCGAAGCTACACCACCCATCTCCTTGATCTCTAAACACCTGCACAGGGAATGGGAACTCTCAAGGGAACGACTGGTGTGTTCTCTGTCCTTCAAGTCTTGAGTTCATTTTGTTGATGATGCCATGCAGGATCTCAGCTCGGACGACGACAATGGCTTTATGCTTTCGCCCTCGTGACCACCCTCTTCTTCACGTGTAAGTCGTATGTCGCATTCTACCCTACAGAACTAAAACATCAACGAATTCTACAGGGGGATTTGCATACGGTGTGAGGGTCTTACATCATTTGCCTTCACGCGGCTCGATGCGAACGACAGTCTTCGCTAGCTTCTTGATGTCCTCAATGCTCACTTCCAAACCGTGTTCGGTATAACAAAGCTGCAGAGTACTATGCTCCAGCTTGCTTATTTCGTGAGCAAATAAAGAGTGCGAATCCAACTCTCACTTAACGAGGGCATATCAGGGAGCATACTTTGTGTGGGCACCTTTTGCTGGCTTCTTTGTAGGCTTTTCTTTCGATACGCTCGATTGGCACTAACTCTGAACAGATGAAACGGATAGGATACAAGGTAATTCATTCTAATAAACCGGTTCGTGCTGTTGATTGGATGGCCAGAAAGGAATTCATGTTGGCCTGGGTCTATATTCGCTGGGTGCCATATTCTTTTGGCCATCTGCCAAGTTCGAGAAGTACGGTGGATTCGTTGGGAGCACTTTTGTCATCGGTGCGTCAACATCCCATCGGCATTGGCCCCATTCTGAATATCTCATGGGTGTCGTCGCTTAGGGTGTGGTCTGTCTACTCTCGAAGTCGCAGCGAATTCCTACATTTCAGTTCTGGGAACTCCTCGGTATGCAGCCGCTCGCCTTAATTTCAGTCAAGGTTTCCAAGGAGTGGCCACTTTCGCCGGACCTCTCATTGCAGCGAGATGGTTCTTCACGGGCGCGAATGCTACCAGTCTTGGAACAGTACAGTGGTGTGTTCCTTATATCCGTCTCTATCCGATCAAAAAAAAAACAAAAGCTGATCCGAGTACGTAGGGTTTACCTTGCTGTCGCAGGCCTGGGCCTCGTGCTCAATGTATTGTTCTTGTATGTCGTCTTTCTCGTTTTCAATTCCCACTTGGTCACATTCCTCAGCTTCGCGAATCTACCTGAAATAACCGAGGATGCCCTCTCTAAGGAGATACAGGACGCAGGCCTGGAGGACGACCAAGGTTCATTCTGGAAACAATACCACTGTCTCTTTGGTTTTGTTGCGCAGACTGCTTATTGGTAAGTCTCTGGTGAATCCTTCAGCAGCTTTTGTGTTCAACAAGGCATTCAGCGGAGCGCAAATTACCGTAGCCTCTTTCGCCGTCAACTTGTTCGTCGATCAAGGTGTTGGAATCAGCCAGTCTCAGGCCAGTGACTTGTTCTCCTTCTGCCAAATCACGTTCACCGTAGGAAGGTAATGTTTCTGTCACCTCCCATAATTGTTAAAATGGCTTCATACTGGTCCCTAGATTCGTCGGTGTGGTGATCTTGAACTTCGTCGACCCAGCTCTATTGCTTTCAATCTACGGCTTCTTCTGCAGTCTGTTTTGTCTCTTGGTCTCACAGCTTCCAGGGTATGGTGCTGTTGGGTGCATGTTCGGCTTGTTCTTCTTCGAGTCCATCTGCTACCCATGCATTTTTACCCTGGCCACCAAGAACCTTGGCAAATACACAAAGCGGGGTTCGGGTTTGGTTGTCATGGTGAGCACATTTCATGCACTTACTTGCCAGCTTACAAAGTCGATGTTAGGGCGTCGGAGGCGGTGCCTGGTACCCACCTGCGCAGGGTGCATTGGCCGATCTGACCTACACTCGTCGGTCGTATCTTGTCCCGATGTCAGGATACATTGCTATGACATTATATGTTGTGTGAGTGCCCGTATTTTGTCATGGGATGTCTGTTTCTGACGTTCCTTTAGTGGCCTCGTAGTTGACCAAGCAAGAAAGAGTGGCTTCACGATCAGAAATCGAGATGAGCTGTCTGAAAAGAAGAAGGCAGCAGCGGAAAATAATATCCATCCTGCAGAAGGTGTTGCCACTCCAGACAGGGCAACAGAGAAGAAAGGTTCGGACGACGACTTCCTCGAGCGAGTATGAGAATAGGTTGCGTGTGGGCATAGAGGTTTAGAAAGATCAAAGCACCTCCGATGATTCATGACACCTATGCGAATCAAATTCCAACAAATCTCTATCAGACGTCAGCTACCTAGCAACAAGTATAAATGACGTTCACGGGTTCATGACTACACTGCTGAGGTTCTTGAGCCTGCTAAACGGTCTATTACCTGCAGCAACCTTGTCACAGGTTTATTCGAAGTGTGGCGCGAATTACTCACTGGTCGGATGTAAGGCAGTGACAGGAAGGTGCCTATGAAAGGGAGTTGTCGCAAAAACGTCAGGACGACGGGGAAGAAGTCGCTGGATAGCAAGGATGTGAGAGACAAGGGACAGATGCTTCAGCGGACAGGCCTACCCAAAAAGGTTCAAGAATCCAAAGGTCTCTACGATCATCCCAATGAATGGGTATTTGAGAAAGACAAGCAGGATACCACCGAGGAAGCATATCGTTCCACGCAGCTTCTGCTTGCGAGCAAAGAAAGAGAATGTTTTCTGGGGCCCAATGATGAGCGTGAGGCCTGAGAGAAACAACATCTAGCGTGGAATGTGAATGCGCGGACGAGGAGACGCGACGGGGGACTGACGTTTCCGAGGGCAAGCAGAGCAGCGTCGAAGAAGAGCATGATCCCCAAGAACATGAACAGCGTCCCAAACGTCGTGAGCGCGACGCCGATTTCTGAGCACGGAAGTTGGTCAGTGAACAGGGCGGGCGAGCGAGGCTAGAGCACCGACTTTGCGCGTCAGAGAGCCACATTGTGGATGGTTTTGTTAGCGGCGAAGGGACTGGTCAGCTCGTTGTTCGCGCGGTGGTGGTGACGGACACGTCACCGCCACCACTCACAGGATGTATCGACACCAGCATCGAGTCAGTGCGAGTCCAACCACTTCCACATCTTTCCAGGTCTCCAACATCTTCACAACGCTCAAAGAGCCTGCGCAAGCGTCTGCGCAGAATTGTTGCTCGAAGCTTGGCGAAATGAATCCTGCTCCGACGCTGGCAAAGGATACCCTACCAAGGAGATGGTCCCCAAGACCATCCGGTATGCCTCGTCGGTATTAAGCAGTACAACATCGTACAATGGTCCCTTCGTGATCCACAGATTACAATCGGAAGTATAGAAACTTGAATAATTGAAGCGTTATCAAGAATACGCGAGACGCCGCACAAGGGGAGCGCATCAGTGCATGGCCACTCTGCGTTCCCACTTCTGTTGTTCCCTGGCAGCAATAACTCTGTCATGCGACTCCTTCAACGGGCTTCTGTGCGTAAGAATAGACATATGGGCGCTCAGATAAGGAGGCGGCAATAGTGGATGAACTGCCTCCAAGCTGACAGAGATGCTGGCAGGGGGGAAGTGTGAGGTGTACTGAGGAGTAGGTGGACGTGTCGTTGGAAGGTGCGCGAGCGACGATAGTGCTTGGACAGACGACGAAGAGTTTGACGATATCGAGGAGAGGGTGCGGTGGCGGTCGTGTGCTCTCACTAGGAAATGAGATTGGATGTGTGGCTGACTCGGAAGCGTGGCCACCGAGCGCACAGAAGAGACTGATGTCCGACGGTTCGATGAAGCTTGTGCGTACGTCGTCTTCACGCTGGAAGGGGAAGTTGAGAGTTTCTCGCCGTGATCGCGAACTGGTGACGAAACGGGAGACGCTTCAGACGTGACAGTCAACGGAGCCAGGGGTGACATGGGCGGATTCTGACCATACGACTGTCCCCGGATGAGTGGGTGTAGACGTAATGATGCTTCCGATCTGCTGGTGGTAGAATGCATCGAGGGAGGACGTGTCACCGATAGACGTTTGTGAGATGAATGATGGATTCGATGAACGGGTGAGGTGTTTGCCGAGCGCGTCTCCATGATGCATGGCTCAGAGAAGAGCTGTGTATGAGGATTAGCTAGTGGCGCAGCCGCTGCTTGGGGCGCACATGCAGCGGACACAACTGATGATGTCGATAACTTCACGGGCGCCTCAGGGGCGCGGATTGTGGGCACGCGAGATAGCGACTGAGGCTGCGCCCGCGGTGTCTCTGGCCGAGGTACGAACTCGTGGACGGGGGGACCCGTGGGCAAGGACTTGCGTTGGTCGACAGGAGTCTGGCCGCTCTCTGAGCCAACACTATTTGGTGTCACAACACCGCTCTCGCTGGACACCCATTCGTCGTCGTCGTCCGCAGACGGGCTGGCAAGAGTGAATCCGGCTTTAGTCTTCCCCCCTTGCTGGCGCTGGGTGGGGGGTGGTGCATAGCGGTGAGCCTGTACGTGTTCTCTGGCAGCTACCCGTGGGGCGCTATTCACGCGCGGATGTGGTGAGGCATGAGACTGGGGAGGGGGAGAAATCAGATAGCCAGACGCTCAGTCAAAGGGAACGTACTTCGTGTCCATGGCCGCCTTTCTTTGTCTTTTCAGGCTGCTTCGGCAGGGCTGGATCTTTCTGAGTAAAGTGGAGATTCAAAGCAGCCTTGGAAGAACCGGTCGAGGAGGAGCGGGAGTGTGTGCGCGGGAGTCCAGTTGGACCTGCACGATGGGCCTTTGGGACCATGGGGAGGTGTGCGAATTGGCTCTCCGCCGTCTGCCGCTTTATAGCTCGTCGCTCTCGTCAGTGTCCACTGGGGGCTCAGCGTCTCGCCTCGTCGCTATTTGCACGCTGCGACGAGATATCCACCACGAACTGGCACCTGCCTAGTTGTAGATTCAGCCCTGTTCTGCAGACTCCGCGGAAGGAAATAACTCTCATCCTTGGAGCTTCACCATGGAGAGGGTGCACTTTCAGCAGGAGCAGGCCAGTCCACCGCACCTCTTCCTTCGCTCATCCGTCTCATAGAACAGCCAGATGCTCGCAGAGCTCAAGGACCTCGTCCAGAGGTGCCTTTTCTCCCACGTGCGTCGGGCAGGAGATGTCACAGCAAAGATTCATCTTTTTGCAGGCCGAGGTCAAACAAATCTTGAGAAAACGGACACAGTTCGAAACTGCCCTCGTGCGCCGAGTCGCAAAGAAGAGTGACTTTCTGCGGTATGCCGCGTATGAAATGAGTCTCGAGCAGTTGCGACGAAAACGACTCCTACGGCTGAGTGCGTGCTCGGATCCGTGTCCTACGTCACTCCTAACCTCCCCAGACCTTCCCAAGTTAAAATCCACCATATCGGACTATGCTCTCGTCCGGAGGCAGTTCCAAATATTCGAGCGTGCACTCAAGAGGTTCAAGTCAGACGTCGGACTATGGATACAGTATATCCAGGTGGCTAAACGCGAAGGAGCACGCGCTTTAGTGGGCCGAATCACCGCGCGGTAGGAACCAGCGCCTTTGGTCAGCATATGCGACTAACACCACAGGCGATGCGCAGTGCCTTGCAACTTCACCCTCATGTTCCCTCCTTCTACATCTTAGCCGCATCCCACGAGTTGTCGCACATGTCTCCATCTGCCGCTCGTTCTTTGCTCCAGCGCGGACTTCGTCTGAATTCAGACAACGTCGACATGTGGAGGGAGTACGTCAGGATGGAACTTGGCTTCATTGAAGGAATGCGAAGACGGTGGAATGTTTTGGGAATCAACACAAATGACGACGAGAGAACGGAGGCGGTGAAAGAAATTGAGCCGGACATCGACGTCGACGGCAACGATGAAACTGTTGTCATTGACGAGCACGCGGAAAAGCCACCAGATGAGGTTGTAGCCGCAGAGAAAGGTGGCGACGAAGGCGAAGCTGCACGCAAAGCGATCATGGATGGTGCCATTCTGAAGTCTGCTTTGTCGAGTGCAGCGAAAGGTATGGATTTAATGTTCTACCCCTGGAAAAAGACTTGATTATACTTTTCATCAAGCCTTGCCTAAAGTAGAGCTCTTCGTGGAGCTCGAAGCGCTCATTCGCAGTTATCCATGTCAGCTTCGTCTTCGTACCACATTATCGGACCATGTCTATTCCCTCCTGCAAGAAACGTTGCCCGATGATCCTCGTGCAATCCAAATGCATGCTACTAAACGACTTCGTGAACTTACGACCCCCAAGGAAGATGGCCAAGATGCTGTCAAAGATGATCCTCAATCCATGGATAGCGAAAAGCTAATCGACGCTCTTCAGTCTGCTAACGAGCGCCTTACCACGGCTGTCAAGGCATTCCAGGGGAAACCCATGAAGAGTGACACCCGCACCGCTGCTCGTCCTAATATGTCGGAAGTATATGCTGATTTTGTATCGGAATGGTGTCGGTTACCGACACTGGAGCCCAGCCTGGTGAGGCGTGACCTGAATCCGTTTTTTGATTTTCAAAAGATAATCATGACCACACGTCACAGAAACAATATTTAATGGGGTCTCTACAGGCCCTGGCACAGAGTCCAGGTGCACTACCCGTCTTGCAAGCCACGCACGTCCGTTTGCTCTTGGGTGACAATTCATCACCAAAGAGAACATTGAAATTTGCCAGGAGGTATTCAGCTATCTCTACCTCTTCTGATGTATGGCTTGCCCGGCTGGAAGCAGAGAATGCGTGCGACCAGGGTGACGTCAAGTCAGCATGGGCATCTGCACGGATCGCAGTAGATGCGAGCCTGGACGTCAAAGGTGCTGAAAGAATCTGGCTGTGGGGACTTGACCACCAGTCAAGTGACGCAGAGGCTGTCTATGAGGTAGTCTTTCCATTTGTGTACATGGTTCTGGTCACTGACATGGACGAAAGGATCTGTTGAACCACAGCATGAAAAACTCGGCCACTAGGACCATCCACGAGACGCTACTCCTTCGGCTTGTTTCTGAGGTGACACGCGTTCATGACAGCGCCACGCGTTTCGAGCTGGTGCGGCATATATCGAGCGCATATCTTCCCACCGCAGCCGTCTGGGCGCGCATTTTCACTCTCGAATGTGCACGCGATGGGTCTGCCGAAAAGTCGCTTCTCAGCGCAGTTTACGAATATTGGCGAGCTGTGGACGGCGTTTCGGCAGCGTCAGCTTGGGCTGGGTGGCTGATGGACCATGGGAATGGCAAAGAGGCGGTGCAGGTCATCTCGAGAGCGATGGTACAACTGGGTGCCGAGGACAAAATCCGGTTGACTGAGGAATGGAATTCACGCCTAGATTGCAGCCAGACGAATGAGGGGGATGGCGATGTTTCTGGGGAAGAGGACGTGCCATTGAGACTGGATACATTCTGAAGTAGAACAGCTTGATCGACCGTTCTGCAGTGGTTTAGTCCCCGTCCCAGCACTCACCAGCAGGAAACATGACTTTTTTTGATGGCCCAGTGCGACAAGCAACGGATCCGGAAATGCCAAACAGAGAGATGACAATGCGAAGCAATGAATACAAGAGCTGTCGTCTACTCGTCTGGCACCTCGATTTCACCCGAGTTGATGCCATCGATGATGTCGTGAGGGGGCCGACCATCGACCGTGCACCCAATGCTCTGGGCGGTTCCCAAGATCTCCTTCACGCCGCCGGCCAAGTCCTTTGATAGTGACTTGCTCTTCATCGTGCGGGCGATGTCGACTATCTCGTCGAGCCGGACGTTGCCCGTGTGCTTTATGTTCTTCTCCTTCTTACGGTCGCGGGGGGGCTCTGCAACAACGCTCAAGCAAAGGAAGTGGGCAGCAGGATGGAGCGCACCCTTGAGGGCCCGGATGACAAGCGAGGAGGCCGAGGGCACGACCGAGACGGCCGCCTGTCGGTTCTGGATCGTAAGCTGAACAGTGACCCGCAGACCCTTCCATGCGGATGTCGCTTTTGCGATGTCTTCGCCGACCTTCTTGGGGGACTAGAGCGGGCTCAGCGCATGAGCAGGGGGAAGCAACGCGACACACCAGACCAAGAGGCCCGATCTTGGGGGCGAGGGCCGAGGACGCACCGACCTCACCGCCAGTAGCGCGGAGGTAGATGATTTTTACTTCGGAGGGGTCCTGGGGTCGGTGAGGGGGTGGACGGGGCAGGCGTGCGCGGGACTCACGAATTTGGGGGCCATGTGTATGGGAGGGGGAGCGGGGGGGGGGGGGGTGGAGATCAAGGTTCAGACGCCGCGGGGGGGCTGTACAGGAGGATGGGGCCCGCCGAGAGCTTGCCCCCCCACCCC
>JBBPOI010000175.1:12057-23017 GCA_038091355.1 Phylloboletellus chloephorus | reverse complement strand
GCGCCTGCCTCTGTGAAAGATCCTGAGGGGACCTCCAGTATTCCAGATTCTTATGATCGGTCCAGATTTCAAATCTTTCTCGACCAATTAAATAGTGCCTCCACTCCTTGAGCGCACGAATCACCGCCAATAACTCTTTGTCGTAAATGGGGTAATTTCGTTCCGTGGCGTCCAAAGAGTGGGAAATGAAAGCGCTGGGCCTCCATAGACCGTCATCACACTTAATACTAAGTATGGCACCAGTGGCGATATTACTGGCATTGCACTCCACGCGGACCTCTTTTGTCCGATCTGGGAAGACTAAGAATGGTGCCTGGAAAAAGGTCTCCTTTATCTTATCAAAGGCTTTCTGTTGTGGTAACCCCCATACGAATGGCTGATTCTTTTTCGTAAGATTGTTCAGGGGTCTAGCTATCTCTGCGAAATTTTGAATGAACCTTCGGTAGAAGTTTGCTAATCCCAGAAAGCTTTGTACACCTTTGAGCTTAGTAGGCGTTGGCCAATCCAGGACTGCTTTAACCTTTTCCTTCTCCATTTCTACACCGTGACGTCCAATGACCATGCCCAAAAAGTTCACCGTGTCCTGTTTGAAGGTACACTTTTCCGGTTTGACATATAAGTCATTCTCACGAAGTCTCCTTAGAACCTCCCTGACTACTTTATCGTGTTCTTCGTCAGAAAGTCCTTTCGTAAAGACCATAAGATCGTCAATGAAAATGATAACGTATTCTGCCATGTTGTTAAAGATGTTGTTCATCATCTGTTGGAACATTGATGGCGAATTTGTCATTCCGAAAAACATGACGGTGGGCTCATAGACACCAATTGGAGTGATGAAGGCACCCGTCCATTCGTCACCCTCCTTGATGCAGACGTTATTATATCCCCAATGCAGATCTAGCTTTGTGAACTTATCACAGCCCTTCAGCCTATCGATCAACTGAGGGATGAGGGGTAGCGGGTAGGCATTTTTGACCATTCCCTCATTAAGACTACAATAGTCCATAACTAGACGTTTCTTCCCGTCTTTCTTGGGGACAAAGAAAACGGGGACCGTTTGAGGAGATTTAGAGGGGCGAATGTACCCCTTTTCCAACTGGGTTTTTACGAAGTCCCTTACTTCATCGAACTCCATATCAGACAAAGGAATTACCCGACCTTTTTTAGGTATGAAGTCAGGTTTAAGATCTATAGCGTGATCCCATGGTTTGCGAACTGGCATTCGCTCAGATTCCTTTTCTGAAAAGACGTCTAGGAATTCGTGATATTCTTTGGGGACTAAGTTTTTAAGATCGGCGTCTTTCTCTACCGATCTAACCCATGGGGTCTCCTCCTGACTGTGGCAGTGACCAGAACATCGGGCGAAATCTATTTCCCTGGAAATCCAGTTTACCATCGGATTATGCCGTCTCAACCAATCGTATCCGACAACGATGGGGTGAGTTTCTAGTTTTGTGACATAGAGGTCGACCATTTCCACGTGACCATTGTGTCCCATGACCAATGAGACTTTATGAGTCACTTGACCGGTAATGTTCTGCGATCCATTGGCATTAAAGATTTTCCATGCCTGAGCTGTATGGATCATGGGAATATTTTTCCTTACATAGTAGTCCCAATCAATGAACGTATTGGTGGCTCCAGAGTCTAACAGCGTTCTAACTGCTTCCCTTCTCCAGAGTTTATCCTGATTCTGGAACAATATTGTCATGTCCAGATTGATTTCTTGACTTTCAGACCCGACAGACCTTACTCGTACCGACGGGATTTCTTCTAATTTTTTATTTTTATTATGTAGGGAATTAAGCACCATATGTTTTAATTCCGTGGCCGAGCCCATGTGAGACTCCCTATCGGAATATGTAGAAGTACAGTTGTCTGTAATATTTACAACTATAGGTCGAGGACTGCCCGTCCCTATTCCCGACCGTTTCCTTTTAAAGCCTCAGCGGCTTTTGCCTTGGCTTCGCTAGCAAGCCGATCCCACCAGTAGGCCTCGGCTTCCTCCGACATATATACTTGTTTAGCCCCAGTTGTCAGGATCTGGGGCAAATGCCTTGCCGCTTTTACCAAAGCGGGGACCGGTGCCTGTACAGGAGTGGTCATTTCCTGTAGTAGGAGAGCGCGAAGCTTCTCCTGGGATATCGGTCGTTTTGACCAACAATCCTTGGCAAAATGTCCTTTCTTGCCACAATTGTAGCAAAGTATTGGGGCGCGGACCAGTTTATCCACATCCATGGGTGTCCCAGCCCCTGGTTGTGTTCCGGTCGCCATATAGCGTGGCACTGGTGGTTGTCACGGTTGGTTTCCCCAGGACCGCCCCTGGTTGGAAGATCTTTCGAAACTCATTCTTTCGAAAGCACAGCCAATTTCTATGTATTCCCGAGCGAGCTGGCCACAGTCGTCGGGGTCCTTCTTTGTCAGCATGTGATGCTGATATATTTTTATGTCGACCGCCCTCCGGAGGATCGACTGGGCGTGGTGGTCTTCCATGCCCGATTCCCGTTTAAGGAGCAGGAACTCCTGGATGAAATCGGCAATTTTTTGTTGCCCCTGCCGAAGGGCTTCCAGTTTGCACAGCGATTCCTGCCGTGACTGATCTACCTGGAAATAGTCTTTGATTCCCTGTTGGAGGACCGTCCATGAGGGCCAGGCAGTCCCCTCATTTTCTTCTTCTTCGTCCAAGCACGTTTCTAAAGTTACTTGGGCGAATTGCAGCACTTTTTTCTCCATACGAGAAAGGACCGCTACAGTCCGGACCTTGTTGCTTTGCCATTCCTGGCAGTCTACCCAGAGCCTGATTTTTACCCACCAGGCTCGGAAGGTTCTTCTTTCGCCGTCCCATGATCTGGGATCGGCGATCTTGTTTTCCGACATGTTATGTGAAGTCGGAGGGTGAATGGGAGAGGGCGGATTAGAAGAGGCGTGGATATTGCTGAATTGATCAGCGAGTTCTTCGAGTGAAATTTTGAGGTCGGTTCCTCTCCTTTACTGCCCCCTATCTTCCAAGGGAGCTCTGGAGGAGGCTTTGATCCTCGTTTTCTTCGGCAATGACACGGGCAATTGACAACCACGTGCCTATGTGCTACGATAGTATATAGATGTATTTATCAAGAAGGGACAATATCCCCTTGACTGCTCTAAAGGTGAGCATATAAGAATGTGTACGTATTTGGATGATACGTATGAAATGATGAATGGGGATGATACCCCTCTGCCCTAAATGTGGCGGGCGAAGATGAATTTGAAAACCATAAACTGACGGTGCGGAAGTTGTATTTTCGTCTTTCTTCAAGACGTCTGGCCAAGGTGACCAGCGACCCCCCCTAATGCACTATGGGGGAACAGCAACTTTATTCTTATTTATAAAGTGCCGAACAAGCGCTATAACAACCGGATAGACGGGTGGTTTGCCCGCTAGTGTCAGGTGCTAGTAACCCTTGTCTCCTTGACCCTGGAGCCCGGGTGGTGCTATACCAGCTTAATCCAAGTGTTACAGATCCTTAGACCTGCACCACAGGGACTCCACTAGTTAGTCTATTAGGGCGCACTAACCCCTAATAGATGTGTACAAAGATAAACGGTTTTACAGATAACCGCCGAACTGGCAAGGAAAGAGAGAAAAGAGACAGAGACCACACCGAAGTGATAGTCCAGGCCTCCGAAGTGTAACTACCTATCTAGACAATCACACAATCACACAAAAGCTAACTACGTCCAATGGACCTGCTGCCGAAGCAAACAAGTGGATTAAGCTGGGGATTAACTATGATATATGGTCCTTTATATACCCCAGACTACTGTGCACGGACCAAGCTGTGCGTGGGAAATAGAAGGTTCTAATCAGAACACATGTCAAACGTGTGTGAAATAGAAGCATAAATAGAAGCGGTAGTTAAGAAGGCTGTACACCTCATGTATTTAATAAAGCGGAGATTCAAAACACATGTTAGGTCACATGACATGCTTATATAATAGCTAAGTATTATGCCAGGTCGAGCGTTCAATCCTGGCCAAGTCCAATCTTTTTACTATAGGGGCATTTCGTTATAGGAGAGGCAATGCATTTATAACAGGGTTCATCGTCAGATTCTCACATTTCATCACCCCCTCTTTTGTTCGACGATCCTGATTGTTAGAAACACAAAGCTTGAGCTGCTGTGCACTCCCTTTACGCCCCTGTCTTGGTGGATAATATTTATTTTCATTATATTTATGAAGTTGAGCTGCTGAGCACTCCTTCAGTAAATATTCGTTTTCTAGTCACGTGACCATGGGAACATGCATGTGACCATGGGAAATACCTATACTTTACCCTTTCACCTCTTCACATCTTCACAATATCACATCTTCACATATTTCACCATTTCACGTAATCACATTAAACCTTGTAGCAATAGATAACAAGTATAGCAAGCGAATAGCAATATTCGCTCTTATCATACATAGTATTAGTAATATGCTGCACATATGTGCACGGACCATGTAGCCTTAGTATATAAGGGTGAATGAATGCGCCCCAAGAACTCTAGTCAAGTTCTTGTGGGTTTTGGCCTACTACTTGGTTCAATCATTCATCTTTCACTTGTCAAGATATCGTGTGAGCGCGCAGGGTCTTTATTAGACTCTAGTGTTGCCACACTGATGGTCCTTTACCGATGACGTCCTGGAGACTCCCTGTCCAGGATCCTCGAGGGATTGGTACATTATTACCACTTTCTTCCCTTTGCTGACGAACGATTCGCTCTTGATCAACTTCATCAAGCATTTCGTAGTAAGTGCAGAAATCTCCTCCGAAGCTCGCTGACTGGTCCAGGCGAAGTTTGGCAGTGAGTAACCTCTCATGGATCTGGCCAGTCGCCTCTGTCTTTGAAATCTTCACCTTGTGATATTTGTCGATAACGCAGAGGCAGGCATCAACCGCCTCCGTATCCGATGTTTCACCACCCTTGCGTCCAGAGATAACTTCTTCAGAGGCCATTTTTGAAGATTCCACATTTTCGTTCATGAGGTACGATGGGAGCGAAGTGACTGAAAGTGGCAAAAACAATGGTTATAGCTCGAGTACAATCAACAATTACCACTAGTGAGACGACAAGAAATCAATGACAAAAGAAAATAAAGGCCATTGACCACGGCTTACCCAGCGAGACGACGGGAGTGAGTCTGAGGAGCAGTGAGCCCCTGCTACCATCGTCTCCCTAGTGCGCATTAGGGGTGAGAGCTATGACGCATGAACCTGACCGTTTGGCAATGACATAGCTGAGTAGCAGTGCATACAAGGAGATGCGGTGCGTTAGCCTTAGAGGCACGGACGAGCCGTCGAGGCACAAGGGTCGCCATGGAGGCGAGCAAGCCATAGAGGCGAAAGGGACCCGCAAGAGGCACAGGTAAGGTCATATTGGTTTGAGTTAGTAGGTTAGAATGAATGAAAAGGCAGATTGGAAAGAAAGAAAGGTTCAAATGCTAGCCGGCTACACTTGATCAATTAGCCTAGTGTAATAAAGAATTAAAATTCAAATAATAAACTCACTTGTCCAAAAAAAAACATATCCGACCTGCCTGGCTCGAACAGGCGACCTCAAGATGGATTATCCAATTACAGTCTCGCGCTCTTCCAACTGAGCTAAGGTCGGTATATACTGGGATTATCTTAAAAAAATGATGCCTTCCACGCCACAGAAAGCGACCCCCACAAAAACAATCCGACCTGCCTGGCTCGAACAGGCGACCTCAAGATGAATTATCCGATTACAGTCTCGCGCTCTTCCAACTGAGCTAAGGTCGGCTATTTCGCACTTTCCCATACGACTGGATATTATAATCAGATATCCACAGACAGACTTCCGCCGTTCATCCCATCCCACTCATGGGCAAGAACAAGCACAAGGACGAGATAACCAACCCAAACAGCATGACTAACAGAGATACCCTGCAACGACTGAACTTTCTATACCAAGCCAGCGCCCTCTTGAATGGCCTTGGGCCCCTCGGCGACGGCATAGTCGATGACGCACCGCCGTCGACCACGGAACTTCCATCTCGACCGAGAAAGTCATGTACGAAACGACGGAGCGTCGTGACCTTGTCCGAGTTATCGCGGAGCTATGTGGACACGATGAAGCTCGTCGGGCAGAAGACGAACGTGAAGATGTGCGTCTCTCCACGTCCTGAGTTTGACGCGCGCTCGGCCAGACACATCGCTCATCGCGCCTGTGCAGGGACCCGTCTGTGAAGCGCCTGATATGCAAAGGCTGCAGCACCATCTTGACGCCTGGTCTGTCTGCGACCGTCCGAGTCAGAGGTTGGTGATCAAACGCGGTTCGTGTTGTGCTTGCGTTGATAGGTTTGGGAACAGACTCGACGTCGCATGGTCATCTCATCTCTTATCAGTGTCATTGCTGTGGGATAAAGCGTCGCATTCCCGCACCCCCCATTCTGCGTGTGCAAGCGCCAACGGACAATGATTCGATGGAAGCCCAACCCACGGAGGCTTCAGCCTCATCAATGGATGCTGGAAGCTCGGTTCGTCAAGGGCGTCGAAAGCAAAAGAAAGGGTTACCCTTCCCCCGTTTGCCGCCTCATTTCGCTCGTGATATTGGGCACGTGTTCTGTGGAAACGAGCGGCTCGACGTGGTGCGCCGCATTTACTAACCGTCAGGGGACTATATCTTTGGTTTTGTGCTTCGGAAAGTCACAACCTTCGTACGGATGGTGGACCGAGCCACCCAAGATTGTGAGAAGTGTATCTAGGAAACAGCTAGTCATCTAACATGAATATTCGGTGAAGGAGAAAGGTGACGCGAAAAAAAAGGTGAAGAAGGGTCGGATATGAACGAAAGCCCAAGTTTACAACAGATGCATCGTTATTGATATGGCGCAAGTTAGCAAAAGAATGTGCGGTATGAATCCGAGCACTGCATCAGACCCGGATGCAGGGTGGATAGTTGGGCTGTAGCACAGAAGTCAGCCAAGACACACACATATAAATAGGAAACGACGCCGTACGATAATCCTGCATTGTCAGAATACGAGGGACACATCTCGTCAGGATCATCCTGCGGCATCACATGTCGCGTTGAGATCAGACATGTTGCAACGAAGGTACGCACCATTGGATCATTGGGACAACAAGAGGTGTAACCCAAATCTGCAACACTTCCGAGAGCTGATTGATTGTTCCATCCCTCCCACAGCTGGCACGAAACGCTCTGGTAACTGATATTCCAGACACCGAAATCCTGTTTCACTTGTTTTCATACCTCCTACTGCGCGCGGGTTGTGCAGACGTACGCTGTAGCCTAAAACATGTTCAGTCGCCCACGCAGGTTCGTTCTAGTAAAGGAGACGCACCATATAAGGAAACGTCAGACGGGAAGAAGTTATTCGAGATTGAACTAGATGGCCAGGCAAGGTCAAAGTTGAGATACGCGCCACCGCTAGTTTGCCTGTCATTTCCACGCGCTCGCTCGAACGTCGCGTCGTCCACTTACGCATTGGGCGCAGATGGCGTGGCGTTGCACCACCCAGTCTCGGAAAGTGGACACAGGTCGGTAATTTTCACAATGACCGAGTTCGTCACATTTGGGTAGAAAGGGGGATTGGCCGTGAAAGCATCCAGAAGGGTTAGGTTAAAGCACTGCCCACACGCGGGGCCATAGGACGTGCTGCTCCCGTATGCCATTTGGTTCATGGCTGCAGTAGGATAGTAAGTGCTGCTCGGGGTGCATCCACACGCGGCGATGAATCCCAGAGGGAGGGAGTAGTGTGTCATGGTGGCACATCCATTTGGGGGGTATTGGATCCATTCTGTGGCCTGAATCAAAGGGAGAAACGAGAGGAAGATGGCAAACGAGCGAATCCGCGAACACGACATGGCCACAGAATTGCGTTGTCACATAACACCAGCGGGCCGTCTAGCAACGGTGACCCGGGTCCGTCGCCTTCTCCTCTGAGCCTCGCAATGGGCTCGACAGAGCAGCGCAATTTCTCCGGGGCCCTTGCGACGTGGAAAGGTGCGCGCGCATCGTCCTCGCTCATGCGTCGTGCGCTTCGTCCACTCTGACGCTTCAACCGCACCAGGCATAGACCTCCACGAGCTCCAAAAGACCCTAGATGCACAAGGGATCGAGATCGTCGAAAACCAGAAAGAGAACGTGCTCAGTCGCAAGGGGCTGGCCGAGCGCACCAAAGGTATGCTCAACGCCGCGTATACATCCCAGACAGACTCACACTACACTTCTTTTCATCGCGTACAGAGTTCAAGAAGATCCCAGACGACGAAAAGCTCAACGCGTTCAAGGGGCTGCTGAAAGGTACGTCTCGCGCGTGTGCCGTCCATCACAACGGGCCACTCACGCCACCCGCCGTCTAGCATACCAGCAGGAGATCGACAACCTCACGAAACGTTCCAAAGTTGCCGAGTCGGCGTTTTTGAACGTCTACAAGGTCCTCGCGGAGGCGCCGGATCCTTATCCGCTCCTCGAAGCGGTGGTGGAACAGACCATCACATCTGAAACGAACGCGTCGTTGACTACCGAAGTTAACGCGCTCAAGGCCGAGGTCGCGCGACTGAAGGGGGAGAGCGTGGAATTGAGAAAGGAGAATGGCACGCTCGAGAGTACGAAGAGGAGGGTAGAGACCTTGGAGGGAAGGGTGGGTGTGCGCACGATCATCGCGCTTGCGCACGAACGGTAAGGATGGTGCTGATGAGTGCTGTAGATGGACGAATTGATCGCCGAAAAGGTCACGCAGAAGGAGAATGAACTGAACGCGACCTATGATGAGCGAATGCGGAACTATGAGGAACGGTCAGTAGGCGCTCGAATTCCGTTGACTCTGTCACCGCTTCCGTTCATCATGCGCCACAGTGAACAGGACTTGACGCGTCAAGTCACGCTATACAAGTCGCAACTTCGTGACCTTCGACTATCGAACGAGACAAACCAAGCCCGTCTCTTGGATGCCAGCTCGCGTGCTGACCAAGACCTCGTCTCGCGACTTGCCGAGGCAGACATGGTCCTCGCAGATCTCGAGCGGGCGAATAGCCGAGTTGCAGCCGTTGAAGGGCGGAACGTACGTCCACCTCCACTTTCCCCCAATGTCTGTATCCTCACCTTAAGCACTTTCGATACTTCTATCAGGAAGAATTACGTGCCGAGATCGAAGCCCTGAGAGCGGAGAGCGAGAATACTGTGCTGTGGGTCTGGCGTCCTCTCGGTTGCGTAGGTTGAACTTACCTATGCCATCAGGATAACGAGTCTCCATTCGCGTCTCTCGACCCTCGAATCTACCAACACCGATCTGACATCCCAGCTTCTCTCTGCCCAGTCACAACTGTCCGCCTCACAATCCCAGCTCGCGAGACACGACGAGGAGGGCGCGAAGCGAGAAAAGAGGGCAAAAGCTGAGCTGAAAGCGGAAGTGGGCACGCTAAAGCAGAAGCTCGCGACGTATGCCGATTACGACGAAATCAAGAGGGAGCTCGAGATCATGAAGGCGAGTGTGCGCGCGCGTTTGATGAATTTGAGAAAATGATTTATCATGTCCGCGATAGTACGTCGAATTTGGCGGTCTCGACGACGATGCAGACGGTGACGATTGGTCATCTCACGAGTCGGAAGCAGGCGTACATCTCCCTGATCCAAACGCTGACAAGGCGAACGCACAGCATGGAAAGAGCCTCGAGATCCTTCTCGCGAGCAAGAACAAGCGCATTCTCGAAGAGCTCACGCGGTTCAGGGTGAGCATGCGTCTCGACCGCCGCCATCGCTCCTGCTCACGTGCTGTATCAGATCCTGCACACATCTCTCGAAGAGTCCCTCAAGTCCACACAGACTAAGCTCGACACGGCGCGGGCAGAACTATCAAAACAAAAATTCCTCAACGAGAAACTGGAGACGGACCTTCTCGCACTCGACAACCGATCCGCTAGGCCCCTAGGCGCTAATGACACGGCAGGCGTCGACGACGCGCTCGGTGGGCTAGGACTTGATCTCGGTTTGGAGAATACCAAGAGTAAGAAAGGAGAGTCGTCTGGAAGTGCGACGCGAAGCACGCCGATTGCGTTCACGTCGTCTGCTGATACGTCGATATTGCCCATCGTGACAAGTCAGAGAGACAGGTTTAGAGCGCGGAACGCAGAATTGGAAGAGGTGCGTTTGACTGATCCTGTTGGCACGGACGTGCTCACTGGTTGGCGACACGCAGGAACTGCGACGTCAGTTCCACACGATCTCTGAGCAGCGCTCCGAGATTAAATCGCTGCAATCCGATAACCTCAAGCTGTATGAGAAAGTGCGGTACATGCAGAGCTATCGAGAGACGTCGTCCGTTTCGCAGTTGGATCCACTGCCTGGGACGTCAAGGTCGCACCGAAATGGCAAGCCGAGGGGAGGGGGAGCAGGAGATGAAGACGAGGTGGAGCTGGGGAAATGGAGGCAGAGATATGAGGAGACGATGAATCCATTTGAAGCGTTTAGAGGAAGGGTGAGTGGGTTGGATGTGTTAGGCCTCGCTTATCATGCAACAGGAAGCGAGCCAAGCATATACGTCGCTGCCACTCCCTGAGCGTCTGCTGCTGATGCTCACGCGCGCGGTGCTCGGGCATCGGCGTGCGAGACTGGGCTTCGTGAGCTACGCGACGGGGTTGCATCTGCTGGTGGTCTGGGTGGTCTGGAGCGGGTGGGGATGTTGGGGGGAGGGAGGGGGATATGTCGACGTACCGCGGCCGTTGTAGGAGGTCTGTGTTGCCGGTGGAGGACGCACCGACGCTCGACCGGGGAATTGTCGGGACATGCGTGACATGCGTGACTGGTTATATGGACATCTCGATTATCGTGCAGTCTCCACCTCCCAGCCGACTCCAATGCAGCACACGCTCTCCCCTGGCCACGACCAGAACACCCAGGGCTCGCCCACAGACATCCCCTCCTCCGCGGGCCCCCGGGGGGGGCCGGGG
>JBBPOI010000175.1:0-12047 GCA_038091355.1 Phylloboletellus chloephorus | reverse complement strand
CGTTTCCCCTCCCTCCCCAAAGGCAGCCAGTCCGTCCGCAGCCCCCACCCCCTCCGAGAAACACCCTCAGCGGCCTCCTCTCAAACAGAGCCGGAAATGCGCCTATCCCACCCACCCTCCAGGCAAAGATGATGGCCGTGCGTCCTTTCTTCCTGGATGTCCCCCTGTCTTGACCCGACCCCAGATGCTCAACCGCGGGTCCTCTGCCTCCGCCTCCTTCTCCGTCGACTCCGCTGCCCAGGCTCTGCAGCGCACAAATCTAGATGACGTCCAACGCCCTCTCGTTCCTCAGCCCATCTCTTTCTCTTCCCCCGCTCCCCCCCGAGCTCGTGGCGCACCTCCCGCTACCTCCTTCAAGCGCAACAAGCCCGGCTTCAAGCTGTCCGATATCAACCCAGATGCCGCTGTCGGTGCCGCGAACGCTGGCCTTGGCGCAGGTAGACCCTCATTAGCCGATGCCGGTCGTCGGGCCCCCTCTACCTTTGATACCCCCTTTGCGAATTTCAACAAAATCGTGTATGTCGCCTTCATTTCCTCCTTCGCACCATTCTTATCTTCTCCCTTCCCTCGTTCGATCAGCGATCCCTCTGGCCGGCTCAATTTCTCTGGAAAGGCCGTCCTGCACGCATCAGGCGTCGACTTCTCAAACGGTTCTTCATTTGCAATCAACATGGACCAGCTCCTTCTCGAGCATGAGCTGGGTCGTGGTAACTATGGAACCGTAAAAAAGGTCCTTCATAAGCCAACCAACGTTGCAATGGCCATGAAGGTGCGCCGTTGCATTCCCCCATACGTCACGCAATCGTTTACCCTGCACCCCCATTCTGTCTACACTTTCTTCAGGAAATCCGCCTAGAACTCGATTCAACGAAGCTCAACGGCATCCTTATGGAACTTGACATCCTTCACCGCGCCGCAAGTCCGTACATCGTCGAGTTCTATGGAGCATTCTTTGTCGAATCATGCGTGTACTACTGCATGGAGCACATGGATGGCGGTTCGCTTGCCTCCCTATGCTGTTTCCCAAACGGAAATATCTCCCTCCCTCCCAGTATATCTTCGAGCCCAGGTTCCGCCTGGACTTCTAGCCCCGCTCCTCTTGCAGAGGATCATCTCGGACGCATTTCGTCATCAATGACTAAAGGCCTCGCCTTCCTCAAAGACCAGTTGGGTGTCATGCACCGCGACGTCAAGCCAACGAATGTCCTCGTAAACCGTAAAGGCGAAATCAAGCTGTGTGATTTCGGTGTGAGCGGTCAACTTGAAAAAAGCATAGCCCGGACGAATGTTGGGTGCCAGAGTTATATGGCTGTGAGTCACTCGCTGCGGTTGTCTTAGCTTCCCTTTTCATGTCGACCATCTCGCCATTGGTGTTGCTTCAATTCCCATCCTTGGTGGCAATTCACAGCCTGAGAGGATAAAAGGATCGTCGCCATCGTCGTCAAACATCGACGATGCCTTTACCTCATATACCGTCAGTGCTGATGTATGGTCGCTCGGTCTCACGATCGTGGAAATTGCTAGGGGAAGGTGAGCGTGGTTTTATCTCACTGCCCTGCCCCCTACAATAAACCCTCTTAGGTACCCATATCCTCCTGAAACGTATGAGAACGTTTTCGCACAGCTCAGTGCCATCGTCGACGGTGAGGCACCTCGACTCCCGGACGACGATGACACACTCGATGAAGGCATCGATGGCATGCTGAGTGCAGACGTGAGCGAAAACGGGGATGGAAAGCCGGTCGGGAGAAAATGGTCTCCCGAAGCACGTGATTGGGTTCGTCGATGCCTAATCAAAAACGCGGATGAGCGGGCGACATATCCTGAGCTGCTTGTGAGTGTCGTATCCATGTTGCTCGTGGCTGAACACTATGCTGAATGGGTGTCGCAGGTACACCCGTGGATGAAGATGGACTCAGAGCGTGAAGTTGATATGGGTGGTTGGGCGGCACGTGCAATCGAGTGGAGAGATCGCGGGAGGCGTGGGGTTGCGAGCTGCGAGTGAGCGCAGCGACTCAAAGATGCTTTCACCTTGTAACGTCCTCTCCAGGAGGACCACTCCATCTCCGAGCTCTTCTCCTCGCGACCGGTGATGCATGGCGACTCGCGTCAGGCATGCGGTATGTCTCTCAAGGCGCCACTGTCACTCGCTCGCAACGGAGTTGTCCACTCGCGATGCGCAATCTATGGTGAAATGCGCGAAGCAGCTATTGACTACATCACATCTGTGGCTACCGCAAATGTAGGCACCATATCAGTCCACAACACGTCGCGCTACGCACACCCCCATATCATCTTACCGACTCACCACCACGCAATATGTACACTACCAACGCTGGTCGTTTGATACCCCGTACTTTTACATATATACGTACTTGATTCTCTGCTATTTTTCGTCGTCATCATCCATCGTTTGGTTGTCATCTGTCCCTTTTTTGTTCCACTGGTGATTGGTTTTGTATCTTGGAAGTTGTCGCTGAACGTGTTTTCTGGCTCTCGATGTAGACAGGGGCCTCAGACCGAAAGCGTCCATGCCGGTGTCACGAGCTCGACGTTTTCTGGCGGGAACCTCTGAGCAGACTTTGTCCCGTCTCGGAATCGTCAGCGTTGAGCCAAGCTGTCTCCACTTTACTCTGGTATCTGTCTGAAGTCTCAGTGCACGTCCAGACCTGATTTCCTCCCCAACAGTCGCTCTCAGCCTTGTGCTGCTCTTCCGTGCGGCTTTCGCACTACTCCTTCTCCCGTTCCGCAAGCCCCGTCGTTCGTTTAGCACAATGATTCATGTCAAATGGGGTCGGGATGTCCTCCACTTCCCTATACCTCCTTTAAATACACCACTTGGCAAGCTTCGCGCCGATTTGGCAGAGTATACCCACCTCCCACCGTCGTCTTTCAAACTCGTCCATGCAGGCGCCGTCATGAAAGATGATTCTGCTCCACGTACGCTTCTTCTCATCTCGCACCCGTTCAGAAGGCTCACCTCCAGGAACGTTGCAGTGTCTTCCTACAAAATCAAAGACAATGCAACGATTGCCCTTATTGGCGGCCATGTGCTTCCCGGAAAACCAACGAGTACTGCCGCTGTGGCACCCGCCGCGCGCCCGCCATCGTCGAAGCAAAAGGCACCGCAGACGGAGGAGAGCACTATGTCAGCCATCCGTGCGGAGTTGGACCGTGTTCGGTCGAAGCTCGTCCCAGACGTCGACGCGTTCGTCCGAGCACTCTCATGTCCTCCGTCGGACGACAGTGCGGAGGCGCCCATGACGTCGGGAGACGTGCCTGCTCTCATGTCGACATCCCCTGAACCGCGATCGTCATTGGCCAAGCCGACGCCGTTGGATCATACCCGGCTCTCTGAGTTGCTTCTCCAATCTCTCCTTCGTCTCGATGCGTTGCATATATCAGGCGTGGACTGGCCTGAGGCGCGGCAGCAACGGAAGGCTGCGGTGAAGGAGGTACAGGGAGTGTTGGATCGGTTAGATGGCGCGTGGGCGGCGCGTTGATCGTGAATAGATGTGACTGTCCGTTGGATGTCCACGATTTCCCTTGCGATTGAAAACCCGTTGTGGAAGGTTAGGAAGAAGCCATACAAGTGCTGCGCGCTTCCTCTTGCCAGTGATTCCATCTTTTTTTTTGGCGACGACGCTGTACAGGAAGATATCAACGCGTGTGCATCGACGGCTTTCGGAGGTGCCGTCTTTCGCCTGGACAATCTCCTACTCATTCTGTATCTTCATGGCAGCTGGGTCTGGCACGGTAGTCTTTCTCTCTTGCACTCGCCATCACGGCCGAGTCTCAACCCACTTGTTGCTTACCGGACAGATGCAGCTTTTGACTGCAATATCCAACTTTTACGAAGAGCGGTGCGCTCAACTGGAAACAGACATGGTCGTCAAGATGGATCGAGGATTGGCCGTCCTATGTCGACGCTTTGGTTCGCAAGCTGATCCGATGGCGTCCCATTAACCTCTCGGTTGCGTGTGGCCACTAATCCCACGCCAATGGATCCAAGTGTGTCGCATGCGACAAGCCAATCTGCGGGTATGGAGGGTTTCCAAAAGATCAGTGTGTTACACAGCATTAGGACAATCGACACAGGGGCTATGACCTTTTGGTAAACATATTTTAGTTATCCGCTATAGAGAACAATGGTTTCATAATCGCGAACCCTGCAGGGCCATGACCCTAGAAAGTAACCCGGCCTTGACAAGTTCCTTCCCGGACATTTCCTCTTGGAATCTGAATCCCTCAGAGAACAACGAAAATGAACGGGGCGATATAGCGCAGACGCAACCGTGGGGTCGTGATGCTCATATCGTGTCTCGAGCTCAGCACGGCATATGAGTGGCGTGGATGAGCGGCGTTGCTGTGCGAGTGATTTGGGAGACGTTTTCCGTGTCTTTCTGTGTCAGTTTTCTGGATGAAGGAATCAGTCAATTGACCATGTTTATAGAACGACTTGAATCAATGTAACCACCAGGGATCAAGCAAATGTGTGGATCAATGGTAAGCGTTGCACACTTGTTATATTCATTTTTTTTTGACTCAGTGATTTTAGCAGAGGTTCGTCTGCGAGGCTCGTCGTGTCCAGACTTGAAGTCATCCATTTTGCTGTGCATGGCCTCACAGATCATAGTATTGTGTATGCGGAGTTGGTCGCTTGGTTTCCATGCATAACATACTTGCAGTGTGCCTCCCAAATCCGACGAGCATGAGGGAGGAGACAGGGGCTAGTATCCGATTAGGATAAAAGGTCACGTGACATTCTCACTGAATCGACACGAGTCACTGCTGATGTTGCGTGAACACCTTTTACTTGGACAGTGGAGCTAAACTTGACAAGATCTACTCAAAGGTACTGTAAGCGATCCCCGTCGTATTGTTTGTCCTCCACGAGTCACTCAGATCGAGTCATTCGCCTCATTATCGTTAGATAGATACATATAGCCCTCTATTCGTTCAAGTTTGGTTTCAACACGTCTTCTCAACGGTAGAACATAGATGATATTCCCCAAGCACAATGGTACGTGGATACGGTTACTTCCATCACACCATTGCGTCCGACCGATCTGCGTAGTATCGCAACCTTTCAACTTCCCCAAGGAAGAAGAAAAGGTCATCGCATACTGGCGCGAGATCGACGCATTCCAGACGAGCTTGAAGCTTTCCCAAGCAAAGCCACAGTATGTCTTCTTCGATGGTCCGCCTTTTGCGACCGGCTTGCCACACTATGGCCATTTGCTCGCCGGTACCATCAAGGTGCGGATTGTTTCCTGATCGCCCAGTCAAGGGTCTCACGGATGCGTACACAATCACTTGTGCAGGACATCGTCACTCGCTATGCACATGTCACCGGTCATCATGTCACCCGTCGATTTGGCTGGGACACACACGGCCTTCCCGTCGAACACGAGATCGACAAGAAGTTGGGCATCACCAGCAAAGAAGACGTGATGAAAATGGGCATCGACAACTACAACGCTGAATGTCGTGCCATCGTCATGAGGTACTCGTCCGAATGGCGCGCGACCGTCGAACGCATGGGACGCTGGATCGATTTCGACAACGATTACAAGACGTTGAATACCAGCTTCATGGAGAGTATCTGGTGGGCTTTCGCCGCGCTTTGGAAGAAGGGGATGGTGTATCGCGGCACTCGGGTCATGCCATACTCGTCTGGATGCACGACACCGCTCTCAAACTTTGAGGCTGGCTTGGACTATCGGGACGTCAACGATCCGTCGATCACAGTCGCATTTCAGCTTGTCGACGATCCCACCACGGCCCTGCTTGCGTGGACGACGACCCCCTGGACGTTGCCGTCGAATCTTGCGTTGTGCGTGCATCCTGATTTCACGTATATCAAGATCCATGATGAGGAGAAGGACACGAACTACATTCTCTGTGAGAAGCTACTCGGAACGCTATACAAAGATCCCAAGAAAGCAAAATTCAAGAAAGTCGCGTCCTTCAAGGGCTCGCATATGAGAGGATGGCGATATGTTCCTCTCTTCGAGTACTTCACTGAACAGGTGAGAGGAGCGCTCGATAGAGAGACTCGAGAGCCTCACACACACCTGTCTCGTCGTAGTACGAAGACAGAGCATTCGTAGTCGTCACTGATACCTACGTCACCGATCAAGACGGTACAGGCATCGTTCAACAAGCACCAGGCTTCGGTGAAGACGATCACCGCATTGCTAGGGAGAATGGCGTTATGGCGGCGGATGAGATGCCACCTTCTCCTCTGGACGATGCTGGCAAGTTCGTGAAGCCTGTCACGGATTACGAAGGCATGTACATCAAGGCCAGTCCGCACATGATGATCTGGCTGTTTCGCCCCCGCCGACATACGTCTATGTAGGTGGCAGATAAAGAGATTGTGAAGCATTTAAAGGCCAAGGGACGTCTGGTGGTTCAGTCTACTATCAATCACTCTTACCCGTACTGCTGGAGGTGTGTACTTCCACGACTCCGTGATTCAGAAGAGTAATCATCGCTCCAACATCGAACGTTATTTGCAGATCGGGTACACCGCTTATTTATCGCGCAATACCCTCTTGGTTCGTAAGAGTAGAATCCATCAAAGACCAGCTCGTTGCCAATAACAAGCAAACCTTGTGGTAGGAATCCCAGATTACCTTTCTAGACACTCTTCCCCACTGAACGAGCCAGGGTTCCTCAATCCGTTGGTGATAACCGCTTCGGGAACTGGCTTGCCAATGCACGCGATTGGAACATCTCAAGAAATCGTTACTGGGGTACTCCGCTGCCGTTGTGGGCAAGCGATGACCTCGAGGAGGTCGGTTCGACCGTTACATTTTCCTTGTCAGTGTAGTAGCGATAGGTATTCTTTTTCAGGTCGTCGTCGTCGGTTCCATTGAGGAACTGGAGAGGTTGACTGGTGCGACTGGCATCACCGATATCCATCGGGACAAGATAGACCACCTCACCATCCCCTCGCAAGAGGGAAAGGGTGTCCTAAGAAGAGTCGAGGAAGTATTCGACTGTTGGTTCGAGTCAGGCAGGTAAGCATACCTCGCATCGAATCCCGTCTGTCCAGAGAGTGATTTAGCATCAGCATGCCATATGCGCAAGTCCACTACCCATTTGAGAACAAAGAGTCTTTTGAGAACAATTTCCCCGGCGACTTCGTATCCGAAGGTATCGATCAGACGCGAGGGTGGTTCTACACATTGCTGGTGTTATCGACCCACCTCTTCGGGAGAGCACCATGGAAGAACCTGATCGTCACCGGTCTCGTCCTTGCCGCCGATGGCAAGAAGATGAGCAAAAGTCTCAAGAACTACCCCGATCCTAACCTTATGTTCGAGAAATATGGCGCTGATGCTGTCAGGTTTGTGTTTCATGCTTGCGTGAAACTCACAGAAACCTGACGTTAATATTATTTTCCAGGATGTTTCTGGTGAACTCGCCGATTGTCCGTGGCGAGAACCTTCGCTTCCGCGAAGAGGGTGTGCATGATGTCGTCTCTCGCGTCATGCTCCCCTGGGTCAATGCCTTGCGTTTCTTCCTCGGGCAAGCCAGCCTGTTGCAGAAGACTACCGGAATTGAGTTCAAATACAACCATCACGCGCCTCTTTCAAACAATGTGATGGATCGCTGGATCCTTGCGCGTTGTCAATCCCTCATCTTGTTGTTCCGCGAGGAGATGGCAGCATACAGGCTTTACAGCATTCTCCCGCGCCTTTTGGACCTCGTCGATGAGCTGACGAACTGGTACATTCGATTCAACAGACGCAGATTAAAGGGTGAGGACGGTACGGAGGACACTATTGCTGCGTTGAACACATTGTTCGAGACCTTGCTCACATTGTGTCGTACAATGGTCAGTCCATCATCGTTGCCGTCCTGGTCTTGGGTTTCTGAGCACTGATAATGTACGGTCCATGTGACAGTCTTCGTACACTCCATTTTTGACGGAGAACCTTTATCAAACGTTGCGGGACTATATACCGGAAGACCCATCGGTTCCAGACCCTCGTTCGGTCCATTTCCTGAGCTTCCCGGAGGTCAAGGACGAATACTTTGATGCCGAGATCGAGCGCCAAGTACAGCGGATGAAAGCTGTCATCGATCTGACTCGAAACATCCGTGAGAGACATAATCTCTCCCTCAAGGTCTGTCTTCGCAACGTTGCCTTTTACCAGATAGTTGATGGTTGACTGGCTGGTCTCAACAGACCCCCTTGAAAGAACTTTTGGTGTTCCACCCCGATCCACAATACATTGCAGACGTGACATCCCTTCAGCGGTACATCCTCTCCGAGCTTAACGTGCGAGATGTCATCGTCACCTCTGACGAATCCATGTCCGGGGTTCGCTACCGTGCCGTTGCTGACTGGGCTGTTGTGGGTCGCAAACTTCGGAAGGACCTCGTCCGTGTTAAGAATGCACTCCCCAACGTCCCAAGCGATGCCGTCAAAGCGTACATCAACACCGGTAAGCTCACGGTAGATGGCATTGAACTCATTGCGGGTGATTTGACGGTACAACCATACTTCGAGCTGCCGCCCGCATCCGAGGGTCAATATTCGACGCATACGGATAACGATGTAGTGGTGAGACTCGATGTACTGGTCCACCCTGAGCTGATGGGAGAGTGGCTTGCGAGAGAGATGATCAACCGAGTACAAAAGCTGAGGAAGAAAGCTGGCTTGCAAGCGACGGACGACGTAGAGGTTTACTACAAGTTCGAAGATGGGTCGGGGGCAGAGCTGCTCGACGCCCTGAAGGAACATGCGGAGTTCATTCTGAAGACAGTGAGGAGCGTCCCCGTCGATATTCAGGAACGGGAAGGGGGGGATTTGATCATGGAGGAGGAGCAGGAGGTTGATGATGTCAAGTTCATCTTGACATTGGTAAAAGCTTGAAAGCGGACGCTGTGGCGGTAGTGCGAAAGGTATAGAATTTGTGCTATACCTTCTGCGCATATAGATCATGAGGCCTTGAGCTACCGGGTAAAATGACGGGAGGCGTAACGTGACCACAGGAAACCTGTAGAAGTGTTGATAATACAGAAATACAGGAGATGCAAAGTGGAATGCCTCCAGGGATCGACAACGTGGTCATTTCTTGGTTGAGCCGAATCCTCCAAAGCCCATGACAGACGCCATTTCATCGTCGACTTCCATGACAGATTCTTTCGCAAGAAGTAATCGTGCCTGCTCTTTCTGGGCTTGTTTTCGGGCTTTCTTATCTTCACGTCGGGCGGCCTCCTGGGCCTTGACTTCTGCCAGTCGCTTGTCGAAGTCAAATGATTTTGCGGCGGATGCTTCTTTCGTCGTTTCTCGCAGAAGGGCTATCCGCGCGCGAACCTGCGCTAGCGTTGAGCGCTCTACGCGGGTTGTTTGCCCCAGTTTCCGAAGGTCTACGGCGCAGCGTCAGAGTTGTGCGCAACGATATGAAGAACGCATGCGCCTACGCGATCTGCCGTTGATGTGGTCCAAGTATCCAGTGGTGTCCTTGTACGTCCGATTACAGGTCTCACAGTAGAAACCAGGTTGACCAGGCCCCCGACCGCCTGGATTCTGCACGACCATCGTCTTACCCAGGTTCTTGTCGAGTTCCAACGACTGTTCGCGACGTTGCATAAGCTGTGTGGGCTTTGGAAGGTCCTCCTTCCGCCCTCTGCGAGGTGCTTTACCTGTGCGAAGGGAGTGAGCGCGCGCGAGGTTGGGGGGCTGAATGGTGTACACACCCTGGTTCATGCGCGCTTCGTTGTCTTGCATACGCTCTCTTTCTTCTTCGTCTTTCTTTTGCGCTCGCTGCGCGTATTCTTGCTTGTCCCATTTCTTCCTAAAGTCTGTGTCGCCAGCCTTGGCGGGGTATGCGCCAGCTTTGTCTGCCATGGTGGGTCTACAGTTGGCTTACGTGACCACCATATGGCCGTTATAAAGGCTGAGCGGACAACCAGCTCCGCCTTGCTCTTTGCCATCATCTACGCTCGCTTCCACATGCCTTGAACTCTCTTCCTCGATGGACATCGACAACAAAGTATCCCTCGCAGCCACGTTTCCTCTCCCCTTCCGCGTCTTATTTGTGGTCGGGCTAGGTGTGCTGGGATGGGCAGCAAATCTCCGTGGACTGCAGCTCCTAGGCATTGATGCTCCCGGCGCGTTGGAACTCTACACAGGCAATATCTGTCCTCCCCTCACGTTTCCTTCGTCCCCCTCTTCCAGTGGCCATCCCTCCGGCCGCTCTTTCTACGTGCCTGTTTACCGACTCTTCATAGGATACGCAGCTTGGTGCTTTGTCGCCTGGCTTGTATTTCGAGCAGCAACACAGTCAAATACCGCTCTCGTGGACATATTTAGATATGTTCCCGCTGTGTGCATTCTCGGGCTACTAACAGCGCTCGCATGTCCGTATGATATCTTCCACAAACGCGAGCGCGATCGCTTCCTCTTGTTCGCGATTCTACTGCATTTTTGGCGAGCGTATCTGATATCATACTTCTTTAGCACTGCTGCGAGGTGCCTCTTTCCTTCCGCCAATAGTTCCATATATTTCTCGGACGTCGTATTCGCCGACATTCTGACATCATTTGCAAATGTCCTTGGTGACATGTGGCTGTCATTGTGCATGCTGCTTCCGGGAGGCAGTTTATTGCAGCTTCCATCGCAGGACGGATGGTGCCAGTGGATATTGCCGAGCCTCATGAGGTGAGATGCCACTTGCAATCCGGGTCTCATGACACTGAGAGATCCCAGTTTGCCTTACCTGATCCGTTTACGCCAATGTCTTATCGAGTATAATTATCCGACGAACTCGAGCCGCCGTCCACTCTTCAATGCTATCAAATATGCCTCGTCTTTTCCTGTGATATTCCTGTCTGCTGCTCAAAGAATAGTGATTTCCGATCTGGTGCAAACTCACGGAAATTCAGTTACCCGACAAGGATGGCATGGAGAACACCCACTCTTTCGTCTTTGGTATGTCGGTCCTAGGACTCTTATGGTCACCTAACCTAAGTAGCTCGACTAGGCTCATGTTAGCCGCTATCAATTCATTATATTCATTCTGGTGGGACTTGACCAACGATTGGGGACTTGATCTTTTCACCTCGAATTCCGTCAAGTCACGAGAGAGATCACCCAGAGCACTCGTGCTTTCTTCGCGACGGACGGATACTGCATCAATGAGCAGATCACCAATTGAATCTTGTTCCTCGCTGGATCCTCTGTTTTCATCTTCCATCACGTTTGACGGCACTGGGCACCGTTACGCCTCGCATCCATACGGACTCCGTGCGGTGCTGCTATATCCTCTTCCAGTATACCCCATGGCCATCTTCCTGAACTTCGTCCTTCGAATGACATGGTCCGTCAAGCTGTCGAGCCACCTCCACTCTCAGTCAGAAGGGAGCACGGTCACCTTTTGGCTTGAAATGGCGGAAGTGCTGCGGAGATGGATGTGGGTCTTCCTTCGTGTAGAGTGGGAGATCGTAAGGAGAGGAGATAAAGCGCGGATAGAACTCCAAGCAGACAGCAAGGGGGAGACATTCAATTGATTGGTGCGTGCATAGATTCCTTCCAAACTGGGTCATGTCGTTGCATACAAGCTAGTTGCGGAATGTCACGTGCAGAATGAGATGGATCCCGGAACCGCGCAATGAAACCAGGCGGAAAGGGTCGAGTGTGTTGGAGCACACGATGCCAATTGAAGTCTGACAATTGGAATACCAACCTTGATACTTATAGTGTTACAGTTTTCCTTCGCCTTTGTGTTCAGTCCTTAGTTTCTTATTTCGTTTCCTAAACTTCACTTAACAGATCTCAGATGCGTCTAGGAACAATCTGGATCTCTAACCTTTTCCTCTTACTTGTTTCAGTGAGGGTTTCTGTCATATCCTGGACCCTCCGAGTGCAACCCCGAACCTCCACTTACAACTCCGGCACTTCGAGCGCAACTCCACTTCGAAGAGAAGCGAACTCCGGTGTGTTCTCTATCGGAACGTAACTCCAGGTCTCCGGACCTCTAGGACTTTTATTTGATTTCTCCCCCCGATACTCTATTTCAAAATCG
>JBBPOI010000174.1:0-23122 GCA_038091355.1 Phylloboletellus chloephorus | reverse complement strand
CTGCCTTGCTCTGTTTCCGCCGAGGGAGGCGCTGACGCCGGCGACCTCGAAGCTGCCCCTGCTCGTGGCGACGGGTACCAACCTCTTGCAATAGACGAGGTGCGTACGCCTATTCGAAGACACGCTGCACAGCTGACTCCGCATTCAGCATGGATCCCGTCATGTTCTCCGAGGAGGTGCATATCGAACGCTTTTTCCTGTCTTCCTTATCATTGCAGTCGTGCTCTTACTCGTCTGGCGACTTGCGTTGCTGCCCACTCGTGCCACCTCCGCTCCGTGTCCCAGCACGATTATTCCGTATGTGATCCAACCAGGCGATACCTGCTGGGAGGTTGCTCGTCGCCACAATTCAACCTTGGAGAAGTTCTACATCGTCAACCCCAAGATTATCTGCAGCGATTTACATGCGGGCGACAGAGTTTGCGTGCCCGACGAAGGGTCCTCCATAAGCAGAGTTTTTTAGTCGAGTGTATCGTCGACTGCCATGACGTCACATAGTTGGGAGTGGGAATAATTGCACTGCCACCCGCGAATGTTGAACTTGCTCAGTCCGAGTCACGACTTTGCTTGCGATCACTTGCACGAACTCACGATAACATACTTACTCTATTTTTCTAACCAATGGCTTTCGAAGACTGGATCCGCAAGGGCCTTCCCAGTAAGCTCCCAGTCTCTCCGTGCTTGCCCCTCGCTGAAACCCTGCCGCAGTTGTGTTTGGCATCCTTATCATCTTCAGCATTATCGAGGTGCGTCGTGGCCCCTACAGAGTCGCTCGCATTCTCATCGAACGGTTCTCTAGCTTTCGATATCTGCTTTCCTCGTTTCTCAATTCAATCGACACCACAACTACTACAGCGTCGCCGAACGCGACCGCACTGCTTTCCTCCTTTTCGCATCTACATGGACGATCGCCTTGACTGGGCTGTACATGTTTTTCTTCTTAGCCCTGCCAGACAGTGTGATGAATAGTGTTGCATCCTACATTGGCTTGTAAGGACTACTCGGTTCGTTTTCTTGTTCGGTTCACTGACACTTGATGTAGCTTGCTCCTTACGTGGATCTTCTGGACCGCGGGTGCAGCTAGCATCACTGCAGCTCTTGGTGGTGGATTGAACTGCGGGTAAGTACCCATTCACGATGTGGTTGATCTCGCCTAACCAGTACATATTCAGCAGGCAAACCTTGTTTGTATATTGTGGACAGCTAAATGCGCTAGAGGGTTTTGCCTGGATCATTTGGTAAGGAGCGTATCGAACGGCGTCTTACTGTCTTGTTTACGACAATCTGCCCCAGGATTTTTGTCACGTTTTTAATCATTGTTGTGGCCATTCGCGGTGTGCTTGCCGCACGGCGTGGTGACGGCGTCAGGGGCCCGCTCGTTGTATGAGTACTGTCATGGCGTCTCGTCTCCACGTTTCCTCTCTTTCAAGTGGGTTACGTCTCTCATCCCTTGAACCAGTTCATACCGCGACACATCTACCTACATCTACACTGTTGCTATCCGATTCTGACACAGTTTACACACTCATGGACACCCCTTTCCATCGTACCTGACTCGTAACAACCTGGCCGCATAGATGCTGTTAGAGCGTATTTGCGGTTACTCCAGTCTTTATACTATCAGTGTACTTCCGTCGAGTGAGCTTTGGTGCGGTGGGCACCTTGTCGATGATGGTCTGCGTGCCCATCAGCATGCGCTGTGGCCAATTCGCGGAGATGGTCAATGCTTTTTCATTTCATACAAGTCATTGCAGCCAGATTATGAGTACCGCCTTACAGCTGTGTTGATCTTGAAGCGGGACTCCGTTCCCCACTTGTCTTGTCCTTACTAGAAGATCCAATTGTCGAGCATAGAGTCCAATTGTTACGACAACGAAGCGCATCATTTATTGTTTGACGGTCAAGTCAGTTTCAGAGCTAATTAGGGTGGTGGCCGCTGCGACGGACCAAACATGTCAAAGTCTGGTACTTCCCACGCCGCTCTTTCTTTACAAAAGGCGTGCGAACGATCTCCAAGTTGACCTTGAGAGCGCCGCTCATCTCTGGGACATGACATCTGATTGGATTGATCCGTCCATTCATTTCGGTGGTTAACTGATGAACCTTTTTCTCGACAGTCAAGCAAGCCATGGGAGCCACTTCACGATATGAGGATGCTATACCGTTTGCTATTGCCATGCAACAGCGCAAACCCGACTGGCGCTCGGCTACCTTGCGCAATTGGACATGGGCACGTGACGCAGGGTATATAAGACACCCGCCAGATTTTCTGAATCATGAACGCACTCGGTCAAATTGCAGACACGTCCATGTTGGTGTTCTGTGCCAAAGGAGGGCGGAGAAAGCTGGCGGCACGTCTCAGCGCCATCGCATCTGTGCGTCGTTCTTGCGGTGGAGATGCAGGCGGGAGGTCCCTACATTGTGTTACATCGTCGTCTGAGCCCCTATACACGCCCTTTTTGACAAATGACCAGACTCGACCGTCGCTCGGGCGCGATGATGTCCAGGGTGGGCAACCCCCAGATCTACGAGGATCACGAACAGAGGTCCGTCTCTCTCCACACCCCGCCCCATCGTCGCCGCCCTCTCACCCCCTTGGCAGGACGTCCAGACACATCGGCCACAACCTGCCCAAGAAACACGTCCCCGATCACTGGCACTTGGACATCGACCAGATGTGCGCAGTCCGTCGCCCCATCGCCCGACGCTGACCCACACACGCAGGGACGAGCGCGAGATCGGAGAGACGATCGCGGAGGCGCACCTCCTCTCCCGCGTACAGGGCTCGACGAGCCCGCGCGCCGACCCCAGGTTCAACCCCCTGGGCCCTGCCACCTTCCATGGCAACGAGCCGTCCAGGGGTGCAAAGATCGACGCAGAGATCATGGCTGAAGAGCGGGAGGAGCTGAAGAGAAAGGGCAAGGGCCAGGCATGACGTTCTCGACGAGGAGGAGCCTGTCTATGTACACTACGTGTTTGTTTTTTTTCGCGCCTGCAAAGCAATCCGAGTCGTCGTTTTCAGCTTGAAGGAATCTCCATCCACACGAACGTGGGGTCCTACCTTTTTGACGGCTAGTCCACTTCCTCGTCTGTGTCCTCTCCTCGGGCAGCCTTTTCCTTCCCTATTTCCCCGTTTCCCACTGCATCTCGCCAGGCCGTCAGCTCCTCCCCCAACTTTTCCCGGGCAGCTGCGATGGACTTTCGCAACGCCTCGTAGTACTCTCTCGCATCGCTCCTGTTCTCCGGCTCGACCGCAAAGGCGTGCGCACCAGTTGGCGCGAGCGACGGTGGGGAATTGGTTCCCTCTGGTGGACACAGAGCGTACGCCACAGTCAGCGTCGTGTCAGCCATGACTGTTTGGGATGAACCAGCGATTCCTGTCCCCCCCCGCCGTGCTTTTCATCGACCACCTGCCTCACGGAAACACACGACATTCATTTTTCGCCTGCCTGCCGAGGAAGCACTCCGAGACGTGTCTTGTCCCCGTGCCTGTGCTCAAACTCACTTTCATTAAGTTGTGCCAGCTACAGCGACGTCCACCTCGACGGCGCCTCTGCGTCTGCCGAGGACGAGGACGAGGATGACGAGTTCGCGAGAGATGCCAGCGCTTTGCATGTACCATACGCCCAGATGTTCACACAATCAAAAAATGGCTGGCAGGATGCAGGAGTGTTGGCGAGAACGTATTTCGAACGGACCCATCGGGTGTTTCAGTTGGATGGGACCGAACATATTTTGCTGAGCGCACGTCCACGCACGCCAGCTCAGCATCACAGCCTTGCAGATTCCTGTGGTGCCCGTCTTCTTACCAGCACCACTCTGCGCAGCTTGCGGTCGGTTGCTCGCCATCGCCGCACTCTCCACACCGCATCGAGGATCAGACCCCTCGATGTCTGGCCTGTTCCCTTCCTCGATTCATTCTTCTTGCCTTGGGTCTCGCGATTCTCCTTCTGGACGACACAAAGGATACGCAAGGTATGTACATTGACACCACAGAAAAGGGGATCACCGAGTATCCACCGTCCGGGTGGTTTTGATATGCCAATCTCTCGATATGTACAATCTACCAAGACTCTCACCCGCTTCTCCGCCCCAGCCCACACAGCGCCAGCGCAGCGCGCATCATGTCCTCATCCTGCGGTGCGTCCTTCGCACCCTCACTCACCGGCGCTTCCGACGTCGACTTCTGCGCGGCTACCGGCAGCCGCTTCCCAGCGCCTCCGCGCCAACTCGCCACGTCGCTCGCACCAAGACTCCCCTCGGGGGTCACCGCCTCGACCTCGTCATCCTCCGTGTCGTCGCCCTTGTTCGCATCGCCCTCACGAGCGCGCGGCCGTCGCGCCGCGGTGTGTCCAGGGCCCTCCTTCCCTGCCAACCGCGCCGCTGCGCACGCCCACTCGAGCGTCCGGCTGCCCCCCATGAAGTCGAGCAGGTCGCGCGACGGCGGGCTCGCCGGCGGTGCGAGCGGCGAGGAGGGCATGTTGTCCCAGAGCGACGCGCGGGGGTCGTGTGGCTTCGTCGGCGTCCGCGGGGGAGGGCGTCGCGATTCCGAGCGCGCGGCGACGCGGTCGAGCGACGGCCGTGGCCGGGGTGGGGTGATCTTCCTGCGCGGGGTGTGCGTCGTGCTCGACGTGGACGTCGTCCGTGCGTGGGGCGTGCGGATGGTGTGCGACGAGCCGCCTGGGGTGGAGGTGGATGCGTAGGGTGAGGAGAGGGCGGACGAGGAGGACGAGGAAGGGAACGGGGCGGCGCGATGGCCGTCCGCGTTGCCTTGGTTCGTGGCGTGGTGGAGTGCGACTTTGCGCTCCGTCTGGCGTTTGTTTTGGAACCAGATCGTGACCGACTTCATTTCCCTGGGTGGGACGTGGAGGCGTCAGTCGTCTCTCGCGAGAGAGATGTCGTGGGATGGACGTACATGCCTGCGGCTCGTGCGACGGCTTCGCGCTCTTCGCGCGTCGGGTGGGAGGTCTGGTGGAAGAGCTGCTCGAGCATCATGAGCTGCATGCTGGTGAAGCGTTTGCGTGTCCGACGTGCGGCATCGTCGGACGAGATGCTGGCTGCGGACGATGTTCTGGTGAGCGCTGCAGATTGCATGATCGCCGTCGTCGTCGTCGTCGTCGTCGTCGTTGGCGGCGACGACGAGCAACGGGCAAACAACGTTATGGGCAAGGTCGGACACGCGTATTTAAGCTGCCGGCACCAAACGACGCGTGGCCGAACACGTCGATCACGTGACCGCGACCCATATATGATCGACCCAGCAGGAGTAGAGACAAGCTCTACAGTGTATATAACAGGGCCTGTAAACAATCACGCCGTCCTCGCCTTCTCCTTGCCCCGTGGCCGCTCCTTGACCACCATCTTGTTGCTCCCCGCAGGCCCCTTCGGACCCGGTTTGCGTGTGCGGTTACCCTTCGTGCCCCAGCCCCATATCGACACAGGGTGTTTGTTAGACTTGGATTTACCGCGTCCTCCTCCGTGAGGGTGGTCGCAGCTGCAAATCCATCAGAAATCGTCGCCCCGGAGAGTACGGACAGATACCGTACGCGTTCATGGCAACACCGCGCACGCGAGGTCTCCAACCCAGCCATCGATTTCGTCCCGCCTTGCCGAGCTTCCGGTCATCCCACAAGGGGTTACTGACTCTCCCGATGCTCGCGACGCAATTTGACAGCACCTTGCGCACCTCACCGCTCTGAAGTCGTATGTGACTGTAACGGCCGTTCTCTTCGTGGTGCACGACCTGCGCAAACGTCCCCGCGGACCGCACGAGAATGGCTTTGCCCAGCGGATCGAGGGAGACGTTGTGCACCATGGTGCCCGTCGGGATAAGCTTGATCGGAACGCAATTCCCCAGCTTGATGATCGCCCCACGCAGAATGCCGACGAGCAGCGCGTCCGACGTCGACTGGTCCTTCGCGCGCTGAGCGACGTCGTCGACGGACAATTTTTGCTTCCGTCCCGATTCTGGCCCCGACTCTTGCTCGTCGGCGCTGCGGACGGACTGCGCCAACGACTGCGTGACGCCCGACCGATAGCTGTGCACGACGTCCCCCGCCCTGAGGCCCTCTGGCGCCAATATGTACTTCCACTTGTCCCTGCCCTCCGCGGCTGGATCGCGCGTCTTGAGGAGGGCGATGTGCCCAGAACGACCGGGGTCATACTCGATGCGCACGACGTCGTGCGGCCCAGCCTCGGTGCGCATGAAGTCGACGATGCGTATGCGGCGTCTGTGCCCGCCGCCACGGAAGCGCACGGTGATGCGCCCGGTGGAGTTGCGGCCGCCTTTTCTGCGGAGGGCGGTGGTGAGCAGGCGGACGGGCTTGCCCTTGTAGAGGTGGTCGTTGAGGGGGCGTCGGAGGTGGCGGATTCCGGGGGTGATGGGTTTGTAGGTTTTGAACTTGGCGATGGCGGTGTCGTAGGATGGGATGGCCTCGCCGGAGGTCCGCGCTGCGTACGTGCGGCGGGGCACGACGAGCGCGCGCAACGCCGTCGACGTCGGCGGGACTGCAACGCTTCGCAGCAGACGCAGACCGAACATGCAGAAAGGCCAGCGTTGTTTGCTCCGAACAAACACACTCCCTCCCCCCCCTCCACACAGACAATGGTACGCGCGAAAAAACTTTTGCCGTGTCTTCCGCGCGTTCGCTGAGAGTCATGCGGACGCGCACAGACCACCCAGATCACAGCAGGGACGTCCGAGCTGCGGGACATCACCAAGATGGAGCGCATCGGTGCGTGTCTCACCCCGCGTTGCGTGCGCGGAGCGGGGCGACAGGGCTCACATGCGACACCCCCCCCAGGCGCGCACTCGCACATCCGCGGGCTCGGTCTCGACGACCGTCTCGAGCCGCGCGGAAACTCACAGGGCATGGTCGGCCAGGCAAAGGCCCGGAAGGCGGCCGGCATGATCCTCAAGATGGTCCAGGAGGGGCGCATAGCAGGACGCGCCATCCTGTTCGCCGGGCCCCCGTCGACGGGCAAGACCGCCATCGCACTAGGCGCGTCCCCGTCCCGTCGACTCCCCGCGACGCCGCCGTCTCTGACCGAACCCTCCCTTGCAGGCATGGCACAGACCCTCGGCTCCGACGTCCCGTTCACGATGATCGCCGGCAGCGAGGTCTTCTCGCTCTCGATGTCCAAGACCGAGGCGCTCACTCAAGCCATTCGGAGAAGCATCGGCGTACGCATCAAGGAAGAGACCGAAATCATCGAAGGAGAGATCGTCGAGATTCAGATCGACCGCAGCCTTACGGGTGTACGTCTCCGCGCACGGCTCAGAGTGCAGCCTTCCCGTGACCGTTCTCTGTAGGCGACCAAGACGGGAAAGCTCACCATCAAGACTACCGACATGGAAACGATATATGACCTCGGAACGAAAATGATCGACGCGCTGTCGAAAGAAAAGGTGCTCGCCGGTGACGTCGTGGTGATCGACAAAACCTCGGGCAAGGTCTCAAAACTCGGTCGCTCCTTTGCCCGTTCTAGAGACTACGACGCAATGGGTGCTGATGTACGTCCCTATCCGTCCATGTGTCCAGTCATCCTGTAATGCAGGTCCCTTCTCGCAGACGAGGTTCGTGCAGTGCCCCGAAGGTGAAATACAAAAGCGCAAAGAAGTCGTACACACGGTCTCGCTGCACGAAATCGACGTCATAAACAGTAGAACGCAAGGCTTCCTTGCTCTCTTTGCTGGCGACACTGGCGAAATCAAGCCTGAACTACGCGACCAAATAAACACCAAGGTCGCCGAGTGGCGAGAAGAAGGCAAGGCGGAGATCATCCCGGGCGTATGTACTTGCTGCCACTTCGTGATCCACTTCCCCAACGCGATCTCCTGCAGGTGTTGTTCATCGACGAGGTCCACATGCTGGACATCGAGTGTTTCTCATTCCTGAACCGGGCGTTGGAGAGCGAACTGTCCCCGCTGGTAATCATGGCATCAAACCGTGGCATGTCCAGAATACGGGGGACGAACGTGCGAAGTCCCCACGGCCTACCTGTGGATCTGCTGGACCGGGTCTTGATCGTCAGCACGAAACCCTACGCTGAAGAAGACATCCAGCAGATCATTCAGATCCGGTAATGAAAAATCGTCCATGAAAAGTGTCTATCAGCTGACAGACTCATGGGATCCCCCCCCTGTCTCAGCTGCGAAGAAGAGGACGTGACTCTGACCCCCGATGCGCTGAAGGTGCTCACCTCGATGGCGGGCTCCACGACGCTGCGGTACGCCCTCAACCTGATCTCCTGCGCCCGGGTGATCGCACGGAAGCGCAAGGCGGAGAAAGTCGACGTCGAGGACCTCCGCCGCGCGTACACGTATTTCATGGACGAGAAGCGCAGCGTGCAGTGGCTCAAGGAGCAACAGGGCACGCTCGTGTTTGAAGAGATCTCCGCACCGAGCGCTGGTTCCGACGGCGATGGCCGCGTGGGGGAAGCGATGGTCACGTAGGCGCCGCTCGAGCTCGTAGATTGCGATCGCGCTCCAGCACTACGCCCCCTGCTGTATCTGACGAGATCATACGTAGTTCGACGTAGAGTATGTATCGGCTCCGTTGGTGGACCATGTCATTCGACGTGTACTCTCTTGTCTCTCTCGCTCACTGCGAACACGCCTAAGCAACTCTGACCCCGATAAATTTTGGGGATACACGCGCAACACGAAAGACTCATCCTATGGGTCCGCACGGTTGGACAGCGACCACTAGTATGGCGCTACGTTATCTCCGGTACAACATTAAACAATGAGGAACGTCCACTCGAGCGTTCGATATCGGACGGTCGATTCTTCCTCAGCGTCGGCGTGTGCATTATCTGTATCGTTGTGGTTCAGACTCGGAGCGCCGCGAGGGAGGGACTACATATGTTCTTGTTTCGTCAGCCAAGGGGGGGTGGCATCGAGATGTTGTCGCGTTCTGGGGTACGAGGTGAACGGTTGCGTTTATTCCTTCCCCCCCCTCCCCCACACGTCCCACCTCCATGGCCTGCGCCGTTCTCGATCGCTGAACTTACTTGACACCCAGACAGACGTGTTCGCGTTCAGGCGCGAGCGGGTCGCGGTGCGCCGGGAGTCCTGGGTAAGCGCAGCCCGCGTTCGTCATCATGCAGGGACGCAGATGACCGAGGTCCTTTGAATTGTGCGTGTCACGGCGCGCGGAGCCCAAGCTGGTCGGTCGTTTTCTCTCCGAGGTCGTGTGTCAGCCCGATCCAACACGCTACTCGCAAGGTCGACTGCGGTCACTCGATAAGTGAGAGAGAGACGAGGTGTTACGTCGCTTTCGCCGGTATTGTTCATGAGAAGCGAACGAGACTGAGACCGTGTTCTGAGATCCCACTGGTCCCGGGATCCGCGAGGCCAGAAAGGGAGGATGATGTCTCCGTGGAGCGGCGAACGAACGGGCATAAGGCGTGATGCAAGCTCTGAAGGAGTCGTCGTTCCAGGACCAGAAATTGGCTCATTCGCCACACAGGATGCAGAGCCTGCAAATCAAAGCGGCACTGTCATCATGCCTCAATCGAGTCAGAAAGTCACGACGATCCTCTCGAGAGAAGTGCGTGGCGTGTCTTTTTCCTGCCAAGGCTGGCTGACAATGTGAACGTGTACTCACGATGATATGTACAATGAGCGTAAGACTATCCGAACCTTTGTTTAGCAAGCTGTTGGAACATGTCCATCGTCGCCTTTTCTTTCTCGCGCATAGCGACGGTACGTTCACGACCCGTCGCAGTCTTGTCTTCTCGCCCCGAGGCACGCTTCTCTTCGAAACGTTTCCGGGCAGCATCCCGTCGTGCTATACTGTCGTAGATGTTAGGGTTGAGCTTGGTTGGGGACGGCACACGTACTGGTCTCTGAAACTGTCCCCGCCGCCAAGCAACGTCGATTCGTCCGCTTCAAAACCGTCGTCTCCCTTTTCTCTAAACGCGCGGTCGTTCTCTCTCCGTGCTCGCTTCTTCTCCACCATACCCTCTCGACCAACCTCTTTAGGTCCCACCATGTCTTCCACACGTTCTTTCGCCTCCGCACGATCCCGTTTACGTTTCATGTCGCGCTCAGATGCTCGATGCTCCGAGACAGCTTCTCTCGCAAGGACGAGGTCAGAGGCAGATGGGAGGGTGGGTCCGATCATACGGCCCCCGCCAACGCTACTGCCACCACTTCCACCGCCGCTCAGCCCACTCTCAGAGGGACGGTACGTCGCGGACTCGACCGCTTCGCGTGCAGCGCGCAGTGTTTTTGCGTCTACGCTGGAGCCTTTGGAAGCAAAAGACCACTTGTAAGCGGTCTGGTCGGCCGCTGAGCCGACGATCGCGGCTGCGTCTTTGTATAATGACTCTTTTGGGGTGGGGGGGAAGGTGAGGGAAATTCGACGAGGCGCTGTTTGATGTGCTTACTGGCGAGTCTCCCTTTATTCCACGCCCGGACGAACTTGCGGAAGTAACTGTCGTCGTGGGTCAACGGCTAAGGGGATCTCGGCCTCGGCCTCGGGGCACGCTCACCTCCTCGCTCTGTCGCTCGAGAGCTCGTCAAAGTACTGCGGTTCAGAAAAGCGATGTCAACGTGTTGTCTGCCAAGGTAGACGGCATGCGCACCTTTCGCTTCTCATCCTTGAGCCATACTCTGAACTCGGTGTTCTTGAGAAAGTAGTCGGACTCGGCGATTGGGGAGACGCCGTCTGGGAGGGAGTAGACCCTCTCTGGGGACTGTGAGCGGTCTCGGTCGCGCGTGGATGGCATATTTCTTGTAGGATGGGACTAGGTACTACGAGCTTGTTGGCGGTGAAAAGACAACCATGACTCGCTGTGGCCAAACGCTCTTACTGGAATCACCACGACTTGCATCCCACACACATGCACAGCGATCAGAAACGAACATGCGTATCATGGCAAGTCATGGACGACGACAAACAAAGCACATCCCATTCAAATCGTAGTCTCGTATGGTACAGGCACCATCGTCTGGGGCGCATTTTGGGCAGTCGAAACGGTGCGGGCTTCCCGAGGGAGCGCATGCCCACGCTTCAGCGAGACACGTTCTGGAGAGCGCGATAAGCATGCAAGGTTCCGGCCCACAAACGTCGTACGTACCGCCCTTCTCCTTCGCGGCGACGTGTGCGTCGTGGTTGCGCTTCACCCGGTCCAAGAACTCCTGCCGGCACTTTGAGTGCCTGACGTGCTCGACGCGGAGGTTGACACGCTTCTCGATGTATCGGTTGCCAACGACCTTGTTGACGATGACGCCGACGGCATGCGGTGTCACATTGTAGACGATGCCAGTTCGTCTGCCAGTCTAGTCTTCAGAAGAGTGGCTTTATAGTCTGAAACGGACGGACCCATGGTAGTATTTGTGGGGCATACCCTTTTGCTGTGCGGCGTTGGCCTTGATGTCCACGATGTCGCCGACGCGGTAGTTGATGAGGTATGTCGACAATTTAACAGGGCCGTGCTCTGATTACATCGTCAGAATTCGAGCGCGCGGCTACAAGGACGGCGTACCCTTGAAGCCCCGCTTGAACATGTGGCGCGTGCGCGCACGGTAACCGAACGAGTGAGGCATCTCGAGTGCTGCGTTGTCGTCGTCAACGGCGACGACGGGGAAGAGCTTCGGTGGACTTACGGTGTCGGCGTCGTCGATGTCAGTCTCGAGGGTAGGGGGACAAAGTGGATGGGTCGGGTATCTCCGGTGGCTTGAGATGTACTGTACAGTTGTGGCGCACACGCAACTCACGTCCGAGAACTGAACACCGTCGAGACATCTGTCCTCAAGAAAAATGCCCAGGTACTGTCCTCGCCGTGTGCAACAACCGCGATGTCCTGCTGATCCTCTTGTCGCAGGGCACCGCGGAACCATAGCAAGACGTGAGTCTCCTGATCCAGCTTCGCGTGGAGGGAATCTGGTGCTCATGACAATCCTGATAACTTTACAGTTACAAGGTCCCTCGTCGTGCATTCGGTTCAGCGCGTCTCGATGCCGAGCTCAAGGTACCCACATCCAGCGCGTTGTGCGGATGAAAAAGCTTACATTCTGTGGTTCTAGCTGGCTGGCGAGTACGGCCTGCGCAACAAGCGCGAGATCTGGCGCATTGGTCTCATCCTTTCAAAAATCCGTCGTGCTGCCCGCGAACTTCTCAAGCTCGACGACAAAGATCCCAAGCGCCTTTTCGAGGGAAACGCCCTCATCCGTCGTCTCGTCCGCATTGGTGTGCTCGACGAGAACCGCATGCGTCTCGATTACGTGTTGGCATTGAAAGTGGAGGACTTCTTGGAGCGCAGATTGCAAACTCAGGTGTTCAAGACGAACCTCGCCAAGAGTATCCACCACGCCCGTACGCTCATCAGACAACGCCACATTCGGTGAGACGCGGGTTGTAGAAGTGTGACACGGGATGCTCATGTGAACTTTGCTAGCGTTGGAAAGCAAATAGTCAACGTTCCATCGTTTGTCGTCCGTCTCGACTCGCAGAAGCACATTGACTTTGCCCTTACTTCGCCGTACGGAGGTGGAGGCCCTGGTCGCGTTAAGCGCAAGCGGGCTGCTGCTGCTGCCAAGAGAGAGGAGGGTGGCGACGAAGAGGAAGAAGAGTAAACTTTTTTTTCTTCCCATCTACTTATCTTTGGCTCTATGTCATTCCTCATCACGATGTCCTTCCATGCTATGGACATATGCCAAAACGACGCCATGACTGTATGAGTCTGACTTCTTGCTCGGCGTTCTGGATAAATCTTGGGACGGGGTGCAATGAAGGTCCTGCCCTTTTCTTCGCTGACGGTCTGTCTCAGATATCTCAAAATCGACCATCAGGAAATTGCAGTCACGCGACCAACCAAAACGCCTATATAACTCCGCCCCCCGCACTTTGACACAGCCTTCCCAAGCACCATGTCCGACGTTCTATCCGCCCACCATCCCCCAGCCAGTAAGCACCACGACACAGCAGGGCCTCGTACTGACCCGCAATGAACAGTGAGAGTCGGCGGCCGTCGCCTCTCGATCAGCGCACGACCCAGACCAAACACCGCCTCGTGAGTGGGACTCGTCGTGCCATGCCATGCCAGGCGAGGCAGATACAGCATGCTGAGAATGCAAAACGCACCGCAGCGGCGCATCTCCTCCCGCGAGCGCCCCTCCCGCAGAGAACGCGGACTACCCACGTCCCGCCGCTCAGGGGGAGGGCGAGGAACAGGCACACCCTCCCCCCCACAACGAGGAAGAGCCCCCCAAGAAGGAGAAGAAGCACGGTCATGGTGGCCACGACCAGAGCAGACTCAAGGAGAGCGTGTATCGCAAGCTCGATGCGACCATGCCGTCAAAGGACCATTCGGCGTCGAAGCAATCCTTTGGAGCGGCGGGCAGGATCGGTCAGCCTACGGGCAAAGCGTTGGCTGTTTGAGGAGGCAGGCTATCTCAGCGTGGAAAGAACTTGAAGGAACAGTCGGAATGTTGTACGCTAGCTGATTCGTGTCTGTATTTGTACCCGTCGATCCGAAGCTGCTCAGAAATCTTGAAGAACACAGCACGAACGAACGAAAAGAATAAGCCTGGCGAGCATAATCGAGCCTATTTTTATCATGAAGGAACATAGCAAAGGGAAAGGTAGAGATACAAGCGAAGACGGTCATATGGTGGCCTTCTTCCCCCGAGCCTTCTTTGGTGGCAGAGGCTTCTTTTCCTTTTGTGCAGCAATGAGAGCAGACGTGCGACCGAGCGCAGCCTGTCCACGACATCCCGTTAATAAACATACCACGGAATCAAGGATAGATTAGAAATGTAGTCGCCAATCGCGCCTCTGCGTGAAGGAGAAGACGGAGAAGCAAAATGCCTGATGGAGACTGTCTAGAAGGACGGATTTGATATTGCAAACATGTCCACACCCAGCCTTCATGCACCGTGTAGGCGGTTCCAGCGGGTTCTAACGAGAGTGCGTTTCGAATGATCTCCAAGGCGAGGCCGGGGGTGGGTGGATCCCGAATCGATTCCTCAAGGGAAAATAGGCTGGGAAAGTACTCACGGCGCGGAGATCAGGGCGGTAGCCCTTCTTCGTGAGACCAGCAACAACACCCAACGCGCGACGTCCACCGGAGCGGTTGCGAATCGTGAAAGTTGTTCGGGAGGTGCGAACTTGTTGTGGCGACGCCTTGGACTTCTTCACCGTGACCTGGACGCCTGAGGGGGAGTCATGGATGTCTATTGTCTGGATCGATCATCGCATCACTATTTCCAACCCGAAGATGATATCAGGGTGTAGCCTTGCCTTTGCGTTGGCAAGACCGGAGTACTTGTGCGAGTGGAGGTTGCGGAGGTTACCCTGTTACGATGATGCATCTAGTGGACGGAACGCGGCGTAACGGAACCCCACATACGGGCTCGGCGGAAAAGATAGGGCCCTCTGGACCCTTCTTCACCAGGAAGGAATTGTAGTTCTGTCAAGCCGAAAGTACGCAGGTCAAGATTGATCTGGAGAGTGGCTGCTGGTACTGACGCGGAGAAGGAGCCACTGGAGGTCGGTCGACATCGTGCGGAGGTGTGCAGAGCCTTGGTGCTGGTTGTGCCAGACGATGAGCAAGTGTGGCTGAAATCTACTGTACAGTCAGTCAAAACACGACAAAACATATTTCGGTTCGGTGTTTCCATGTGCACTGTGGTTAGGGTTTGGGTGTGCTTTGCATGAGGGGCAGTCAGTGCGTCTGTCATTGAAGGAGCTTGTGGTCTCGGGAGCGGAAAACAATACCGGTGGTTGCACATTGACGAGGTTTAATCCAGAGGTGCTCAATACTTTTGAATGAGGCTAATGTCCCCCAGAATTCTCCGCAACAGTTGCTTTCGGATAATACTCTGCGACCCACAAATTGTCACCCGTCTTCCACTACAACACCGTTCTACTATTCATTGCTGTCAGTATTCAATACCTTGAAGGAATACGAAGTTCGGGGTTCGATTTTTTTGCCTCTCGCCAGCATCTCTGGCAATTTATTGTACAACGTTGCAGGAATAAAAACTTGGAGACTACCAGCTCGTGGGAAACGTGTGAATTTAGCACACTTGCTTGTGTGAGGAGTCGAAATAACCACAGCGACTGATGGTATCTATCCAGCCTTGACCACAACGCGATGCCAACACCCAATAGACCCTTTTCATTCCATGATGATGACGACGAGGGAGGCTGGGAAGAGATGCCCGTGGTCAAAGAGGACGAATTCGCAGGTGGGCTAGACGAAGAGGACCAGCGGAAATACCACTACGTCCCCAGGAAATCCTCATCTCAACCGGGCACTGGGAATGCGACCGGAAACCTCATCGATTTCGATGACAAAGGCGTCCAATGGCGTTCGAAAACGGAACAGAACGAGAACGAATACACACGACTGCGAGTGGACGAGGAGGACGAAGCGGACGAGGTGCATCTACGGACGCGATACCTCTTTGATCAAGACAAGGCGATGACCCCGCTCAGTCAGATGCAGACGACGAAGAACATGCTGACCGAGGCCCAGCGTATCGCATACGTCGGCCTCTGCGCCCTCACTGCGAAGGAGATGGTGCACATGCGGAAAAACTCCCCAAGGAAGGAACTCAAGGAGTCTATCCACAGCATGGAGCTCTGGGCATTGAAGGTCATGGGCCGACTTTATTATCACATGGACCTCGAGACTGCAGGTATCTTATCCGTGGTTTTGCCCTTCCTCTCTGGACGAACGAAACACACTGACACATTTCCACAGAGCAGAAGATGATAGACAGCCTAGCGCTGCATGGCGTGCAAGCCAGCGATCTTGCCCCAGCCTTGATGACTACGCACACTATCGCCAACCCAGAGTATGATCCTGTGGAAGCCAGAAAACAGGACCTGGAAAAGGCGTCTCTTCCGAATGAGCAGGACATAAATCTACGACCTGCCAAATCCCCAGTTCCCTCCCCGGCAACTTCACGTGCGCAAACGCCAACGTCACCTGCGTTTCAAACGACCGCGCGTGTCCTGGAAGATACATCTGTGGCTTCATCCTCTCTACCTGGTGTCTCCACCACTCTCTCGTCCGTCGACAAGGATGTCACCCTTGACATTCGATGGACAGTTCTGTGCGACCTGTTCCTCATCTTAGTTGCGGACAGTGTTTACGACGCGCGTTCTCGCGTGCTGCTAGAAAACGTCGCACTGAAACTAGGACTCGGTTGGATTGATGTCGTCAAGTTTGAGAAGCGCGTTACCGATGCACTCGAAATCCAGGAAGGCGTCGAGAAGTTGGAAAATCAAGAGATCATCGAGGAATCTTCCAATGCTGGCCGAAAAAAGCGGTATATGATGGTGGGCCTCGCAACTCTAGGTAAACAAACGAGAGTGTGCATTTGGCATGACTGGCTCATCGTGCTCATAGGGGGGGGTCTCGTCATCGGGTTGTCGGCTGGGTTGTTGGCTCCTGTCATCGGGGCAGGCCTTGGCGCTGCATTTACCACTGTCGGCATATCAGGGACTGCAGGCTTCCTAGCAGGTGCAGGAGGTGCCGCAGTGATCACGACGGGCGGTGTCCTGACAGGCTCTGGCATCGCTGCACGCGGTATGGCCAGGCGGACTCGAAGTGTGAGGACTTTTGATGTACTACCTCTCCATAATAACAAGCGCGTGAGTTGCATATTAACTGTATCTGGGTAGGAACCCTATCTTCTTCTCCCTGTTCGCTGCTCACGCATTCGTAGGTTCATGAGTGGCAAGATAGATGACGTGCGACTGCCTTTTAGCGTTCTAGATCCTGTTGTTGGAGACGTATTCAGCGTTCTCTGGGAACCAGAAATGATTCAGGAAACTGGAAGTGCTCTGAAGATCCTGACAGGCGAAATCCTAACTCAGCTCGGTCAGACGGTGCTACAGCATACCGCCATGACCGCACTGATGGGTGCTCTCCAATGGCCGATCAGTGAGTTCGCAGAGTTTGATGTTGTCAATAGACTGATCTTGTTCTGTCAAGTCCTGACGAAGCTAGGTTATCTCATCGACAATCCTTGGAATAACGCCCTAGATCGTGCACGAGCAGCGGGAAGCGTGCTTGCACAACTGCTGCTGCAACGGCATCTTGGAGTTCGACCTATCACTCTCATCGGCTTCTCGCTTGGTTCCCGCGTCATCTTCTATGCGCTCTTGGAGCTCGCCAAGGTAAAGGCGTTCGGCATCGTACAGGACGTCTTCATTCTCGGTGCTACGCTCACAGCATCACAAAGTTCATGGTGTAGTGCGCGCAGTGTCGTCTCTGGCCGATTCGTGAACGCGTACGCAAAGAACGACTGGGTGCTGAACTATCTGTTCCGCGCAACCAGTGGGGGCCTCAGTTCGGTCGCTGGGTTGAGTCCGATAGAAGGTATACCTGGGTTGGAGAACGTGGACGTGACGGATAAGATCGCAGGGCATATGAGTTATAGAACGTTCATGCCACTCATTCTTGACCAGCTGGGGTTTCCCGTGACTTCTGACTACTTTGACGAACCTGTGGTGCGTCATTAAGCGTCTGCTTCGAAGCGCGATGACCGATTGTTGAAACTAGGAACCCGATTTCGAAGGGGACAGGGTGGTGGTCCGGGAACTTGAAGAGGTCAAGGCGCAAAAGAAGGGGTGGTTCTCGAAGCGGAAGAAGAAAGCGTCGCTACCGCCGACCGCTGCCTCGTTCGGCTCCCCGAAGCAGACAGTGTCGTCCAAGCCAGAAGCTGATGACCTCCCCCCCCGCACGGACACCACTCCAAGTCCCTTGCCGTCACCTGCCTCTGCGGACACCAGCGCCACGCCCACCTCGGTAGACTCTACGCCAAACGTTCCTGTCCATGCTGGCTTTGACTTGGCTGCCATCACGGAGATGATTGGACAAGCGGAGTGTCATCCCGAACAACTTGTGGTCCCTCGGCCTAACCCGGAACAGGGTGCTTTAGTGCCGTTACCATCGCCACAGATTAATAGCCAGGGAGCTGCCAAGCCAGTCCCCTATGACGAACATGATGCAGAAACCTCAGGCCGGGGCTCAGCTGGTACTCTGAGCGCCACATTTACCGCTTCCATGACACTCCAGGACAGAGATCCGTATAGGAACGTCGAACAAGTGAGAGAGAAGCAAACACAGCTTGACTCGGACGCGAGCGCTTCTCTCCCGTCTTATTCACGCGAAATGACCCCGTCTGGACTGCGCCAGATACCATTTGGAGATGGATCCGTGTGGTCTTCTGCAATGGGGAACGCTTCGACGACAGCCATATTGGGCAGTCCTCGGTTTGCAGCGTCGTTTGGGAGTGCTACGCGCTCGCCATACCTACCTGATCGGCTGGGGACGTCTCCTGGGTCGCCGTCGCTGTCCTTTGGTTCTCCAGATGGGGCTATCACGTTCGAAGCAGTGGAGAGTGATCCGTGGAGTGCTCGTGCAGGATCTAGGAACGCAGCGGGGGGTGGTTTCAGCATGAATCCGTGGTCCGTGTAGCAGGGGTACGCGATGACGTGCAAGGGTGTACTTTAATTGTTCGGACTGGAACTCCATCGCATCGTTCGTCTCTCTGTGGTGTACTCGTCGTGGGCGATCCACTGGATGGCCGACGAGTATCAGACGCGAAATCCGCCGGGCCGCATGATGCGTGCATCACACAAGGCCTGTTGTTTCATGAACAAAGTTGAACTCCGTTGCAACATGAATTCGTTGCCAGCGGCGGTCGGATTCGTCTATCAATCAAACCACATTGCAAGCTCGGCTGGGTGATCTCTGGCTGCGTCTTTTCTGCCATTTGGACTGACACCAGGGTCTCTTCTCCTGTCAGTTCCGCTCACTGGCTGGACGGGTTCTTGTGCTAGCGACAAACTCAGCTGAGGGACGGCTTCCCACCTTGCCGGCCCCACCCACACCATGGTCTTGATATTAATATTAGGTAAAACGCTGGGTGCCACTATACCCCACTTCACCGTCTTGCGCGTCCCGCGCCCTGGAGGCTGACTTGTGCCCCGCACAAGTCGACGACGCTGCTCCTGTTTTTTCTCCGCGCAACCCTTTCAAAGCTCCAAGACGTACATGCGGTCGATCCTCAAGCACCCAGAGTTGCCCAGTCTTCAATATCCCCAACAATTTCCAGAGCCGTTCCCGTTCGCAGCATGTCCGACCGTGCAGCTGTCCCCTCACGTCCATTTTCCCCCGACGCCGACGCTCACCTCGACGTTCATCACCCACTCGCCCTCGACGTACGATCGTACGCCCGCCGAGGTGCTTCCCAACACCTGCGCATTACCGGGTCGTCACGAAAGAGAGGTCGTAGAGACCTCCTACGGGGCGGCGCATGGCAGCTACTTCCATCCGCGCGCGTTCGAGGCATGCTCGATCGAGCCATCAGGTTATCCGCCTTTTTCGTTCTCCTCCCGTGTGCCATCGCCTGACGCTTTGCCCGTAATTTTTTTTTTTTTGCTTCGCTGCGATTCAGAATCAGAGGACCCGGACGTCCTCCGTATGCCGGCCGAGCCGACGCTGTCCAGCACCCCTCCGATCGCCGTGTTATTTGGGTGCCGGAATACGAGCGATCCGATGTTGCCGTACGTGCCGTGTCATCGGCAAGAGAGACCGTCTGCGCTTTCGTTTTTCCCTCATGCGCCGACGTCGCCCTTGACACGGAAGCGGTGCTCGCGGCCGTCGTCGCACGTTCGGACACACCACCACCGTCCGAAGCGGGAGAGTGCTGACGGACGCGATTTCGCTGTTCCGACCTTGGAGTTTGAGGGTTGTCTGGGTGGCTTTTGATATGGCGCGCGCGGTAGACGTGGTGCTGCCCCCCTCCCCATTCCCTCGTTGTTTTGCTTGTTTGAACTTACGAAATTTGATACCCGCACGCACGCATTGTTCTGTTGTATTGTTACCATTCGTTCGGATGCATAGGTATGAAGTATAACACGGACGATCGAACCCGTCGTATGTACTACACACTATATTTCCCCTCCCCCCCCGTGTACCGATTGTTGGTGTGGCAGCAATATAATGACCGGAACGTTCATTTACCTGGAGCAGTCACAGTGGCCGGTGACCGGAAATCTTCATAGAAGCATCCTGACATTTGGCACCGCAGGATTCCCCATTCATCCTCACGGGCACATGACAGCAGGCGTTCCTTGGTGCCCGCAGGTAGGCTCGAGGCTCGAGCCCCTCGACCTTATCCGCATGTTCGATCAGGGTGCATCCCAGCCGAGGCCACAAGAGTTGGTCGTTGCCTGTCGCCCTCGATCGGTCCCTTGGCATACCTGGACACGAATCGTGGAACTTGGAAGATAGGTACAGGGGGGGAGGAATGACATGCACGAACGACAGGGAGACAGGGTGGCCACTGAAGGAGACGCCTCCTTTCGCGGATTTGCTTTGTATTAATTTACGGACTGACACGGTTGTCTGATTGCGCGCGCTGCCCAACGCAGACCAGTGAGCAATCACTGTGTGGACATGTCGACTTTCTTTCTCATGCTTGTTTTCTATTACGTCAGCACCAAAGTTCCGCGACAATCTGACGCGGTCAGTGCGCAAGTTCCAACCGAAGAGTCAACAAAAAAAAAGAGGCGTGGGAATCACGCAGCCCCATTCGCCCACCACACTTCTTCTCCCTGCATCCTCTGTCCGCAACCACAACAACCATCACTACTTTCACTCATGGCTCGAACCAAGGCAAGCATCCCATTCACCCCATTTCTGCCTCTCCGTGCTCATCCTCGAACAGCAAACCGCCCGTAAGACCACCGGAGGTATGACGCTCGTGGATTTGCGTGTCGCTGCTGACCAACCCATCTCCAGGCAAGGCCCCCCGTAAGCAATTGGCCACCAAGGCCGCCCGTAAAACTGCAGCTGCTGTACGTCTCACACACTCCATCCTGGGATGCCGCACCTCTTATCGCTCTTCTTGTCGTGTCACAGGCTGCTACGGGTGGTGTCAAGAAACCCCATCGTTTCCGCCCGGGAACTGTTGCCCTCCGTGAGATCAGAAGGTACCAGAAGTCCACCGAGCTCCTTATCAGGAAGCTTCCCTTCCAGAGGCTCGTCCGTGAAATCGCCCAAGATTTCAAGGCAAGTGATGGTTCTGCCCATCTGTCGACTAGAATTGACGTTTCATGTTTGAAACAGACGGACTTGCGCTTCCAGTCATCCGCTGTGATGGCGTTGCAGGAGGCGGCCGAGGCTTACCTCGTATCTCTCTTTGAGGACACCAACTTGGCTGCGATCCACGCGAAGCGTGAGTCATTCATCTTGCATCGATCGATCTCGAGTTCACACGTTCCTCTCTACAGGTGTCACCATGTATGTTGGACGTCATTACCACCGTGACTTTGTGACTGATGCCTTTTTTTGCAGCCAACCCAAAGATCTTGCTTTGGCTCGTCGCCTCAGAGGCGAGAGGGCTTAATCTGGTCCCGGGTGTCATTCTATTCAACGAGTATAGGCTCCTTATTCGTCTGTCCAAGTATGTCTTGCATTCTCTGTATACGATAAGAACGACGTAGCATGTATGATTGCCTCCCCTTAACCCCACCTTACCCTTTTTCGGTGTTAAAAAGTGCAGGCTTGCGTCGTGTACTTGCTTTCTTCGCATCCCATTATATGATGGTTTTGATTTGCAGCAAGAAAATGTGGAGGAAAATCGTTTGTATTTGCTTATGTGTTGATATATACATTTGCTTTACAGACAACAGACTTGATGGCAGCAGCGGCAAACTTGCTTACCTTTCCCATGGCGCAAGTCAAAAGACGACAACGTTGTCAACGTCTCATCCACATGGGACGTGTTCGGGACGGGGAGAGACGACGTACTTGATGTCGGCGCCGTTTCCACACCTCCGGTCCTTGAACCGAACGCCGAACAGAGCGGCGGATTGGGGACGCTGAGATATACCATATTAGTGTTTCTCAAATCTGGCGCCGAAGGGCTCACAGCACGTTTCTCCGCCGATGAGATACTGGGATACGCGACGCCAGGCAAACGACGTTGCTGCAAGGAGTCGCCCCCATTTCACGACGGGATGAGATTGGGTTGTGTTCGAGTCCCACCAGCCTGGACTCTAGTCCGTCACTGTGCATCGCTTCAACCCAGTCTGTGGGGGGAAGGGGGACATCTCCTCTACGAAGGTCACAGCACCGTCAAGGACAGCGACAGCGTTCGTCGTAGAAACACGTAGATCGTTATGATATGATCCTTGTCGTCAGGACAAAAAAAAAAAAACCCCCAAGGCGAGGGGCCACCGAGAGATGGGAGGCGGGGGGGCCATCGTCAACTTGACGGGAACGTTCAGAGGAACCTCGTCCTTTGTGTAAATGAATCTTCACCCAGAGTTCCAACGAAATAACCGAACGCCCCCACCCCCCTACCCCACCCCCCGCGATCTGGATACCTAGCCATGTAACGAAGCCCGCGCGGGTGGGGGTGGGGTGAGAACTGGAGGGGGGGGGCAGTACCGTTTTTGGGTCAAGACGCTCGTCGGGTGGACCCGTGGCGCCCCAACCTCCACGTTCCGTTCAGCGTGGGACACCACCACCAAGATGCCGTAGTACCAATCATGTTCGCTTGCGGGGGAAGGGGGGGCGGGGGCGGGGGCGGGGGCAGGGGGGAACAGTTTACGAGGGTAAAGGAAGAGCTCGCGCGTTTTTATATTTACTCGAGCGGGCACGTGCTGCGCTCCTACCTGTGCCTTGAATCGTGCGAGGGCATCGTACGGAGAACATTTGTGATCCTGGAGCACGTCGTCGACCAGTCGATGAAGATTCCAAGCCCCGCGCCAGTTGTCATTGACCCATTTGTTAGATTATTCTTATTGTCATTCATCACTCATACTTGCATTTTTCACTTCCCCTGTGTCATCTCGCACCTTGTCCTCGCACACGCACAGCATTACGTTATCATGTGTATTCTTCCTCGTCTTGCATTCCTTTCTTTTCCTCAGCATTCTCTCACCAGACGACCACTGAGGTATACATACACTACTTCGCATGTAACTTACCAGTATGCCCCTAGCTGACATTTGTTACAATTTTCCTTCGCTTTCGCCCCTTACCGTTTGATTCCTTATTTTTACATTTACTTAGCAGATCTCAGATCTGTACGATCTGGATCTTCAAACTTTACTTGTGACACGTTTCAGATAGGGTT
>JBBPOI010000173.1:0-23147 GCA_038091355.1 Phylloboletellus chloephorus | reverse complement strand
GCGTACGAGTCTATCGTGAAGTTGCTCACATCTGACTGGATGCTACCAGATCAAGGGAATCCTGCTGGTATTGTCATGTCTGTCGTGCGGTGTTTCTGCATCTCATCGCCTTGGCAGATCGACGACATCGCGAAATGTTACACATCCGGCAAATCTACATCCCTGAACTCATTCTGCGCCTGCACGTCATGCTGTACTCTTCGAAGGAGCATATAGCAGGGTTCGACATCCTGACGTCGCTGTCTCGAGCTCATGCACTCGTTATAGGAACCTGGCAGCTGCTCTAGAACTCGCCAACATCGTTGCGGATTCGCCATCACGGAACCTTGTACGCACCTAACACAGCACATCGCACTCCTGGTGTGCTTCGCTGCGTTGGGTTTACTGGCCGGAAACATCACTTCCGGATTGCTCATTGACCCCAGCAACGGCGTGAACAGTCAGGTGCCACGCCCGTTTCATTCCTGCTTCTGTACAACTCGGCTTCCACGCGGTTGGTCGAGCGAACGATAAGACGCTCAATAGGAATTACTGTATTGTGATCACTGGTATCATCACATGGACATGCTAGTCGTCCTATCGCTAGCGCGGTAAATCTGCGTATGGTGCAGGGCTTCGGGCACCCATGAGAGTTCTTGGATAACAGGAACAGTAATGTGATCACTCTGGTGTTTGAGACGTGCAATAAATGGCCGTGTGCCACACCTAATCCGAATGGTTGGCAATGGGTGCTATGATCGTACTGAGAAATACACTAGTCACCGGTCGACGCCTTCAGGGTAATGGCAAAACCACATGTCTCCTCAAGGCCATGCAGACATCGAGATACCTAGGGTCCGATTCGGGCGTGATTATCCCTCGTCGTATGCAGAAGTCAACCAAGGCCATCGCAGAGCTCGGCTTGAACTGCCCTTCGAGCAAGCGTTGCATGACCTCGCCGACGTCCATCAACTGGAACGAATCCACCTCTCCGTCCCCCGCGTTCGTGCGAGGTTTTATGGCGCCATCGCCCGGGAGGCGGAGCTCGTAGAGGTAGTAAATCCCAGGTAGGATCCACTTCGAGGGCGACCGGTTCATGAAGCTCAGCATCCCCGTAGAGCGCAAACGTGTCTTCACGAAATCGACAGGAAGGGAGGCTTCCTCCGTGCATTCGCGAACGATGGCGTCGTTGGGAGTCTCCCCGAGTCCCACTCCACCCCCGACGGTGCAGTCGTACCGGCCAGGCCATCTGGACTCGGAGCAAACTAAGCTCGCGACGACCGGGACGTGGTTCGAAATCGACTCACGTGCTCTTCGACAGTGACCGGCGAGGGATCCAGAGCATCGTCTTGCTCGTTAGAGGGCAGTCATAGAAGGCTGTGTTCCGTGTCAACCAAGATCGTCGTCAAGCGAGAACGCGGGGGAGGGGAACTTTGCCTGTGAGGAGGCAGCCAAAGTTGGCAAATCCGAAGAGAGGGAGCGCAGCGCGCTCGATCCCGAGTGCGAGGCTAGGTGTAGAACCAGGACGTTCCTGCCGAGGCGTATATACGGGATATGTCTCGTTGCTCCACCCTAAAAGTCATTGAACCGACAAAAAAAACCTTCACGGGAACGAGGGAGAGGCAGCCACTATACCTTTCAAAACGTCCGGAAAGAGACCCTCGGACGACCATCTTTTCAAGAGAAGACTCATGGAGCGCGACCTCGCCTCGAAGTCAGCGACGTGATCAGCGAAACAGATCGCCCAAGGGGAATCGTCGTCGGGTCTGTGAAGGACGTTCCAGATTGATCGTTTCCCGCATTGCCTGTGATCGTGGAGGATTTCCTGCGCGACCTTGGGCCTCAAGAAACCGATGGGACTCTTGGAAGAGGTCGCGTGTAGGAACATTGGGAGGAGTTGTTCTTCCTCTGCGGGCGGCACTGAGCGAGCATTGCACGAAGCACGATGAGTTATAGCCGGATCGTCAAATGGGACAGAAGGGAGAGCAAGGTTGATTGAAGAGAGCACCAGCGGTAGCACGCTACGACGACAGCTGGCGGTGTTCACGCGCCGGAAGGAGGAGGAGGTCCCCACTAGTGGACGTGGAGGGCAGGCAATCATCATGAAGGGACACTTGAGAGGCATCTGTGTGCCCTTGAATAGGAGGTAACGCATGCTAAAACATCGAGTCGTTTGCCAGAAGCTAGTAAAGCACTATCGTACAACCGCAGCCATCCAAGAAACACCGAGACGTCGATCTACCACTCGAGAGACGCTGGGGCCTCTCTTTTCCAGTCAAATACCCCCCCGCGCTCCTTGAAAGCCTTCTCGTCAAACCCCGAGTCTCGAAGGGCTGTCAGTACGCCCGTGTCCAATAACGAGCGTCCAGGCTTCTTTCCTCCGTCTTGACAGTTCAAGAATCTAACCCAACGGAAGTCAGTCCTAATGATGTCCTTCACACATGAACAACCTGCCTCATTCGTTCGTCCAGATTCAGGTAAGAATCCTTCATGCTCTCATTGTCCTCCGGGACCAGGCACTTTTGCGACGCATGCCGGTCGAGGAACGCCTGGAACTGCTCCTTTGTGATCGTGAGACGGCGAGCATCACGAAGCGAGCCCGTCGCAGGGCCAGTGTTTTCCGAGTCCAATAGCAGCACTTGGAAGACCTGGCCAATCAGAGCGATTAGTATCTCGACCAGAACATTCAATGAGCAGTGGACGTACCTTCCAGCGAAAGGGTGAGAGTTCTTCTATTTGATCGTTCATGTCTTCTTCCCAGTTATTGCTACACAGGCTCGTCAGCTTCGAGCATAGCCAGAAGGACGAGCGAGATACTTGCATGGTGACGACAGAGTTGATCTTGACCTTGACGCCCCTCTCCTTCGCCCACTGTGCAACCTTGAACACGATGTCGATGTGAGTAGCGGCAGTCCCGTTTTCTGCTCGTCCTTGGTTGACATTCGTCTCTGGGTCGAACGAATCGCAGGAAATGGCCATGACGTCGAGATATTGGCCGTATGTGTCCAGCCATTTCTCAGTCACTTTCGAGCCATTGTTCACGACGGAACATGACTCGAGGAGAAGCTCTTCTTTACAGTATTTGAAAACCTCTCCGATGTAGCGAGGCTGGAGGAATGGCTCGCCACCGCTGATGTTGAGTTTCCTCATGCCTGCGTCAGCGAGCATGCGGAGTCCGCGCTTAGCTTCCTCGAGAGGGAGCATATAGTCATTAGTGTTAGTGTGAAAACAGAAATGGCACTGGTAATTACAACGCCTGCTAGGAAACCAGTTCACAGAAACTGGCACTAACGCAGGCGCTGTGTTAAAGAACGGAATCGACATGTCCAGCCAGCGGAACACCATATCGAGACGCAATAAAGCACGCTCTTGAGTCTCGATCTTGGTGTTAATCTGCAGGACAAGGTGAATGGGAGAAAAGCGGCCGTCTGAGAGTCTACGACTTTATAAGGTTCGATTTAGGAGCTTTACAGATTCGACACGTACCGATAAGGCATGGATAGGAGCTTGTCCTTGTTCTGAGCACAGTGCTGCACTGACCGCGTGGTGCTGACATTGTAGGCGCACCATGAAAAGAGCATTCATCCAGCATACACTTGCAGGAACTTATCAGGTACTTGGCTTGGATGTTTGCTTCGCGCCAAATGAATATGCAATGAGGACGGAGCGCTAGGAGGAATGAGTCACGACGAAAAAAGGAGTCTTGTGGATAGGGATCCTTGATGTTTCATTCCAGCACCGACCGTTGCGAGATCGCCAACATCGATATCTGTAGGGCGTGATCAGAGCCATGACCAGGAAACTTGGAGGTGCACCTCGCAAGTGCTGAGACGATGATCTCGCAGACTGGCAAGCTTCGTCGCATCCTGAACTGGGGATGGACACCGCGCCCTGAGAACGCTGATATCCTCGAGCAAGGGACGCAAAGACTTCAAGCTAAGATAAAGCTGCTAGACCTGTGGGGCTTGTCCCTATGTTTTGTGTAAGAACAAGTCCGTACAGTGTAGCGCATACGCTTCGCCGTTCCCGTTGAACAGTGATATCAATGTCAGTTCAGAGCGGCTCAGTCGTGTCAGCCGTTCTGGAGGCCCTGGTACCTCGATGTGCACGTTCAAAGTCATCTCGCCAGCATCGATGTTCAACGTTCAGCGTGCGCGAGAGGAAGCAGATCAGGATCCATCTTCCGCGACTGCTGTGCGAGGAACAAACAATGGACCATCATCCCATGAAATCCAGTTCCAAGATTGGGACGTATGAGAGAGCTGCTCTACGTACGCACCAGTGGGCCAGCATTGAACATTCTCCGTTTGGAAGCTTTCCACCCTCCAAGGGGCAGAAGGTGCCAGCTGGTCTCTGGCATGCCGTGAGTCGCCGGCACCAGCCTCCTCTTCCAAGTTCTATTCGCCAAACCGTGTACCCCGACAACCACGTTGAACGTAAAGGTTGACACCACGTCCCGTCCGCCAACTGACAGACATCATAAGGAATTCGGCAGGAATGTGGGTTGCTTTTCGGTGCTGTCCTCTCGTGTCGCAAGAGCCAAGTCACAAGGGATCAGATGGATCGTGACGCACATGCACCGGATGAGCAGGTCGATGGTTCGTTTCGCGTGCATCACTTCATATTCACTGTTAAGGCGGCGAATGAGTTGAGGGGAATAAGGTGAAGACCATTTGGATTCTGAATTCGTCACCTGCTGTCGCGCCTGTTTGGGTGACCTCTTCCCTTTGACTCGTTTCTCGTCAGTCTCAAACCTAAGCCTACCGAGTGGTTGTCAAGGTCAAGATATACGGAACATACGTACAACACAACGTCTGCTGCTCAAACTTGGGAGTGTCAGCCCCCCATTACCAGTCAGTGATTGGGTTTGAGGCACGTCAACCTCTCCCGTCCAATCGAATATCCCACCACGATCCAGGAAAGTCTGTTCATCGAATGCTGAGTCGAGAAGCGCCGTCGCGGGCCTTCAGGATGGATCTACCCGGTTTCTTGCCGCCGTCGCGACAATCCAAGACAAGCACCGCGATTGTCATCGCAGCGTTCCAGGAGTCGCAAGCATGAATCCTTGATCGTATCGTTGTCCTCCGGGACGAAAGACGTCTATCGAGGAGGGCTTGATACTGTTCCTTTGTGATCGTGAGATTGCGTGCATCATGAAGAGAATTCGACTCGGGTCCCGTGTTCTCCAAGTCGCGCAGTAGCACCTGGAACATCTGTGTGTGGTGTTTAGTTATACAGAGCGTCAGGTAATGTGAGACAAGCCTTGCAGCGGAAAGGGTGAAAGTTGTTCTACTTGGCCGCTCATGTCTTCTTGCCAGTTATTGAGCCCCGAGCATCGCGATGCTTGCATAGCGACGACAGAGTTGATCTTGGCCTTGTCTTTCGCCCACTGTGCAACGTTGAACACGGCGTTGATGTGAGCAGACACTGGCACGAATCCGGGTTTGGCAGCAGGTCTGGATAGGATGGGGGACATCGAGTCAGCGGGTCAGCGCGACATGTCCTCTGGTGGAGATGTGCCAAAGCCAGCTACGTCCACTCCCCCGCGCACACTGCAGTTCTCGAGGGTATTGGCTTCATCGACCCGTCTGGTGCTCGCATACTCAAATACTAGAGGCGTCTCGCTGAGTTTAAACTGCCAGTATCAGAACTGTATGTATTCTCTGCAACAGTCTCATCCTGCTCGCTGTCTGACCCGCTCAGGCATCGCGACATGTCAGAATCCCTCTACGCATCGTGTGCGCACGTCCTTACCCTATGTCAGGGCATAAAAGACGACCTGCCGGCTCTCCTCGATCCCGTTTCAGGCTTTGCCCCCCGACTCAGACAGCTTTGCCGCGATCAGTGAGTTCGTTCATCTTGCTCGTGTCCTCGCACCTCACACAGACCGTGCCTCAACCAGCGTCGCAGAACTAGAGAGCCGCGCCACCTCAGACGTGTCTCCGGTAGAAATCGAGACTCTACGGATGGAAGCAAATACCTGGGCGCTTCTACAGGCACTCATGCCGTGGGTCCACCTCTCTGTCCCTTCCGTCCGCTCATAAACTCCCGTCCAGCGCTCGAAAAACCGATCCGGAGCACCATACGCATCCCCGAGCCCTCCTGACCCAGAACCCGTTCACTCCGACGTTGACCCTCGCACAGGCTATCATGCACGAGTCCCACCTCCTTACGGAGCTCGTCATAGTCCGTGAGTGGCTCCACGAGACGGCGTCACCACCACAACATCCGGAAGCTACCACTGGGTACTGGAAATTCACGAAACATAGCGTGATGCAGGCGTTACGCACTGGGCAGCGAACGCGAGAGGGACTCGTCACAGAGTTTGATCCTGATGCTGTGAATAGAGGGGATGGCAAGTCCTTGGCTGCCGATGACGCGGTGAGCAAAATATCAATATCGTCCGTGATGGTGTGCGGTCTCGGGACTGACCCTGCCACTTGCAAGGCCTTTGAAAAAACGTTGGCTCAGTCGCTGTACTCGTTTGTGCGCGCTGGGAGATTGGATGAAGCGGTTCATCTCTGTCGAAAGGCTCACCAGCCCTGGCGCGCCGCGAGTATCCGGGGGTCGTTGCTGTTCCAGTGGCGAGCAATTGGCAAGTCGGCCAAGTGCTAATTGGTTCGCTTGTACTAATCATCTACAAAGCGAACGAACAACACGAGGATGGATTCGACGACGAGGATGACGCAGAAGGCTGGCAAGGAAACCGACGCCGGCGACTATGGAAGTCCACTTGTGTCAAGGCTGCTCTAAACGTAAAGAAGCACCTTTTTCATCCCACTTCAAATCGTCTTATACTTCTGTAGCCCAACTTACCCGATCCCGAGCGAGTGTTGTACGCCGCGCTGGCGCCCACACCTCAAACATTCAATGTTCTCAAGTCAGCATGTCGAACCTGGGAAGACCATCTATGGGCTCAAATAAGTATACTGTGCGAAGAGAAGCAGACCGCGGAAATGCTCAAGCTAGGAGGAGGCTACTGGGATGGCGGGTTGGAAGCACTCAAGGTTGTGCCCGTCCCGGTGGAAGATGCAGACGAGAAGGAGGAGGAGGAGTGGGAGAAGGAAGCAACTGCGGCCCTAGAGACGCTTGGTGGCGTCAATGTTGATGATGGGTGAGATATCCGTTCATTTTTCTCTCGTTCTCGTGTTGAGTAACGATCTTGGCAGTCCTCCCGCTGACAACGCCTTTCATGTCTCCCAATTGGCAATTATCCTGGACCGGACAAACCAACTGTTGGAGACTTTTGCAGCTGGCCTAAGGGATGGCATGTACGATCCAGGATCATCCGAGTATGTTTCTTTTTTCTTTCGTCGAGAAGGGTTATGCATTTGTGTGCCAGATACCCCGCCATGACACGCTTCTTTGCCCATTTGTGTCTCTTCTTGCAGATGATTGATATTTCTGTACCACCCTTGGCCACTCAGGTGATTCTGGAGGCGTATCTTCAAGTGCTCGAGGTCAGTGTCATTAACCGGTTCGAGGTGAAAACTCATATCTACCGTCTTGGAATGCAGGGTGCTGGTCAGCGAGATCTCATCGCCATGTATGCTGGCGCACTGGGCGATAATGCCGTGGAGCGTTATGCCATGTTCCTCACCTCCCTTGATGTCTCCGCTGATATCAAGGAGCGGAGACTGGCACTGACACGTGCACGCGAGCATGCCCTTGATGTGGATCGCGTTGCCATCGTCACTGCTGAGCGAACGATTGAGAAAGCCTTTGAAGTCCGTGATTTGTTTTGTTCCTCGACATAGTGCTGAACTTGTCGTTCGCAGCTGCTACCTCAGTTGAATGGCCCACTTCCTTCGATTATCGCACTGCAAGGTCCACCTTCAGACGTGGAAACGTTGCTACTGCGCTCCATAGAGTGGACGACCTTTATGGAGGCTACGTATGACACTGCGCTCGAACAAGCCACAGTGATCTTGCGATACTTTCTCGGTATGTCAAACATTGTGCGCTCAATCCGTCGCTCACTGCATACCAAGGATCTGGACGTGTGGCTTTGGCGCGCGGCCTGCTAGACTCGCTGCCGCGCGAACTTGCGTCCATCGACGAACCCGAAGAACGTGCAACGGAGTACCTCCAGTACAGACAATTCTTTGACGTGTGGGGGCTCCTGGAGCGAGTGGTAGAATGTCAGTCATTGGAAGCCTCCTCGATGAACAAGGACACGCGGATAGCGTGGTTGAATGACTACAAGGTGGGTCAACGCCTTCAATACTTTTTCCACCACTGATGCCATTCTCATCAGGGTCTCATTGACCAAGCGTACGAGTCTATCGTGAAGCTGCTCACATCTGACTGGATGCTACCAGATCAAGGGAATCCTGCTGGTATTGTCATGTCTGTCGTGCGGTGTTTCTGCATCTCATCGCCTTGAGCAGATCGACGACATCGCGAAATGTTACACATCCGGCAAATATACATCCCTGAACTCATTCTGCGCCTGCACGTCATGCTCTACACTTCGAGGGAGCATATAACAGGGTTCGTCGACGTCCTGACGTCGCTGTCTCGAGCTCATGCACTCGTTATAGGAACCTCAAGGTTGCTCTGGAACTCGTCAACATCGTTGCGGACTCGCGGTACAAGCTCTACGACGACTTTTTGCACCCGGACGGACGCAGGCTTGCGGAGTACTTGGGCGTGGTGAGGCGGGCTGTATTGGCGGGGATGGAGAGCGGCGGCTCGGATCCGTTCAACGTCTTGACGTGGTAGCATACATTGTGCCTTTTAGCTTCAAATAAACAAGACAATTACAGTGGCAGAGGCCTGAGGCACGTAGAGGACGCGCCGGCTGACGTGTGACAGATCTGTCTGCCGAGTGCAACGCGGCGATGATAACCCATCATGATCCTGCCAGCGCTCTCGCACCCGCACCCCCACCATGGATTTCCTGGGCAAGGTCCTCGACTACGCAGAGCGGCTGCCAGAGGGCATCGAACGCGCCCGCGATCAAATAGTCGGTACGTCCATGGCCATCTCTTCTGTTTCGAGTCGTTACCTTGTCTGACAACAGGCATTCTGGATCCCGACCGTGAGTACCGATGGCCCTTGTCTTGATCGATCTCACCACGACACCCGTCCAGGTCGTCACGATACCCCCCAGGAGAAACTCAACGATGAGATTCGTGCCAGGATCAATGCCAGTCACAGGTTCGAGAGCTTTGCAGGTCAGAGGCAGGATAACGCTGTCAAGTGGTATGTCTCTTGTGTGCTGCGTTCGATGTGTGCCATGGCTGAATCCCCCTCGGCAAGGCACATTGATGGCCATGATTACATGTGGGCTGTGTCCGAGATGCTTGACAGAGCCAGGGACGTGATATTCATCCTGGTGCGCGTTCCTCCAGCTGCCATTCCGTCTCTCCTGCTCAAGCACATCGCAGGATTGGTGGCTCACACCGGAATTATACCTTCGGTACGTGCCCCTCGTTTCGTGCTCCGTGCTTCCATGCTCATCTCCGCCGCAAGCCGTCCCCCGGCTCGGAATGAAGAGTGGCGTCTCGACAGGCTTTTGCAGCGCAAGGCTGAACAAGGCGTCAAAATATATGTTGTCGTTTACAAGGAGGTTACTCAGACGATGAGCATGGGTTCGAAGCATACCAAGGCTAGGGCTCCAGGTTGTGTACGTTCCACATAAATCTGACCAAGTCGACAGGCTGCCTTAGAAGCACTCCATCCCAATATTGCGTGTATGCGTCACCCTGATCACATTGGTAGCAAGGGTATGCCATTTCAAGCTCGCGTTCGTTTTGCATTCAGGCTTTCCGTCCTTAGATACCGTCGAATTTTGGTCCCACCATGAAAAGGTTGGAGGGTCGTCATGCCTATCACCAGATATTCTGATGCATGTCTTTCACGCAGGTCGTCGTCGTCGATAATCACCGTGCTTGCATTGGAGGGCTGGACTTGTGCTTCGGACGTTGGGATACCCACAATCACCCGTTGGCTGACGTTCACCCAACTGACTTTTCTCGTACTCTCTTCCCCGGACAAGATTACAACAACGCTCGTTTCCTAGATTTTCAGGACGTCGGTAACTATGTTAGCAATGAGGTCTCCATTCTGGAAATTCCGAGGATGCCCTGGCATGACGTGAGTTGTTTCTTGGATGTAGGATTGACTGGCTGGAAACGTTGTTGTAGGTCCATATGACGATATGCGGCCCAGTGGTTCTCGATATCTGTCAGCACTTCATAGAGCGCTGGAATGAAATCAAACGTCGCAAGGTACGCATTGAACCGAATCTCCTACCAGGTGGGCTCACTCACTTCTTGTTAGTACCGTGACGATTCGTGCGTAGTGGCAAACTTAGTTGTATCATCCTTCTCACCCCCATCTCAGGAGGTTCGATTGGCTTGCGCTTCCCCACGATGTTGAAGTCGCACCGAATGAGGCTGTCGTTCGTTCGTACTATCCCCATCCGATTGTCCCAGTGAAGCTCGCGTTTATGTGATTCTAGTTCACCCGCATCGTGAACATTGGCACCAGGTGGGCAGGAGGTTCAGGCAGCGCTTCCACCTCGGCTACGGTGAAAGGGTCGAAGCCCCATACGCGCCACCTCCACAGGGAACGTGCAGTGTCCAAGCAGTCCGCAGCGTGTCGGACTGGAGTCACGGTGTGCTTACGGAACATAGCATTCAAAATGCTTGTACGTTTACTCTCTTCCTTCCTCCCACATCCTGGGTGTCCTAACAGGACCTCTCGCCATTGCCAGACATTCAATTGATTCGTGAAGCGAATCACTTCATCTATATCGGTAGGTTTCTGCTGTACTCGTCTAGATTCAGCTCTAATGGACGCAATGGATGCTTCGGTCGTGGGCGTGGGTCACCGTCAACAGAGAATCAGTTCTTGTGAGTAGTTCTCTGTCCGCATTGCGACAAGGTTGCTGACTTGGTATGCTATATCAAGTATATCTAACACTCGGAACGAAGGACCGGTCAAGAATCAGATTGCAAAGGCCCTGGTAGAGCGGATCATCGAGGCCGCCCAAGCAGGACGAAAGTTCAAGGTCAGCGTCGTGAATGAAAGGAAATCTCAGCGTCCACTCATTCCGGCGGTACCGTTGCGGGACACATAGGTCATCGTCGTCATTCCTGAGGTTCCAGCATTTGCGGGAAACATCAAAAATGATACTGCATTGAAGACAATAATGGCGGCACAGTATCGTACGATGAACCGGGGCGGTCATAGTATCTACGAGGAGATCCGCAAGGCTGGATATGAGCCGTGGGTGTTTCGGGCTCTATTTTTCACTGGTCCTATGGCCTCATGATAACCGTTAGGATGGACTTCATCCGGTTCTTCCACTTGCGATCGTATGACCGTATCAATGCACCGTTGTGTTAGTCTGTTTCATCTTTTTTGGTCGAGATTTCTGATGGAAGTTTTTGCACGTAACAGCGACACTGATTGCGCAGATGGAGCAGGAGTCCGGTGTGACGTTCCACGAAGCGCAGATCGCACTCGCCCGCCAATGGGTGGGCAGGAACTTTTCCGGAAACGATGTCCCTCACGAAGTCTATATCAAAATCCCTCAGGAGGCGAAAACTGAAATCGTCGTCAAGGAAGAGACGTCCGTCAAGAAAGAAAAGGTTCCTCTTCCGCCGTCCATCGAAGCTGCGCGACAGGTCATTGCGCAGTTCGAATCTGGGGCGCGGAATCTGCGGTCGAGCGTGTCGGTGGAGGATTCGGTGTCCCACCATGCTTTGCAAGGTAGCCAGAGTTTGGTGGATGAGACGTGGGTGGGTTCGGAAGAGGAGGAGCTGAACAGGTGCGCGAACCGCTGTGTGGTGAGGAACGGAGGCTGAGCGTTGACACAGCTATGTCTCGGAGCTCCTATATATCCACACCAAAGTCATGATTGTGGACGACAGAAGTGTCATTGTAGGCTCGAGTTCACATTACGCCTGTGATTGGAACTGACGACACAGCGAAGATGGGATCTGCCAATTTCAACGATCGCAGTCAGAAGGTAAGAGCGAGGGTCGTGCGTCCAGGTGTCATGCTGATCGATTGCTAGGGTGATGGTGACTCTGAGATTGCGCTGGTTGTGGAAGACAACGATTTGATCAGAACGACGATGGACGGGCGTCCTTACATGGCAGCACGCTTTGCTGCTACTTTGAGGCGGAAGTTGTTCAGAGGTAAGACTGGCCTCCCGATGCCGGTCAGCGCATGAAACGCGATTGTCGATTACAGAACATCTGGGTCTCATCGAGCCCCAGCACACGACTCGTCGACCAGATTCGTTCATGAGTCCAGCGCCTATGCCCCACGAAGACGAGACTGAGCTACCCGAAGATGCGGCCGTTGCTGACCCACTTGCGGAAGAGACGCTCGATCTGTGGTACAACACGGCGCGCAAGAACAGGGAGATATTCACTGAGTTGTTCCGTCCCGTGCCTACTAACCTTGTCCGATCGTGGTCGGCATATGACGTGCGTGTGATTGTGCTATCGATGGGAGGCTTCAGGCGACTGACGAGCGGGCAGAACTATGTGCCGAAGGTGAAGACGGGCCACGTTGTGCCGGGCGTTCCGTTGCAGCGGGTCAAGGAGCGTCTGGATCAGGTCAAGGGATCGCTCGTCGAATGTCCATTGGTGAGCGTCGGTTGGACTCGGCGTGCATGCAGCTGACGGGTGTACAGGACTTTTTGATTGACGACAAGGAGTTTGTGGAGGGGATCGATTGGATCGGACTGAACCCGACCTTGCCAGTGTACATCTAAGGTCGCGAGTCCATCTAGGAGTAGGAGAACGAGTCGATCTAGGAGAGCCATCTAGAGAGCGAGTCCATCTAGGGAGCGAGAGAGCGAGTGTGTATGAATCTGCCACGAGGATAACAAAAGGAGATGCTAACGTTTGAATTTTGGAGCCGAGGTGGTAATTAGCTTGTAATACCTGCCAATTGCTAATTGTCCGCGCCGTTTCCTTCCTGCGCCCTTCCTGCTCCTCCACTCCACCACGTCGTTGCTCGCCATCGTCCCCGACGATGAGCTCGATAAGCGACTACAGCCGTGCTCTCAACGACCCGTTTCTCTCCCACCTCATTGCCCTGCTTTCCACTTACGAGCTATGTCCCATGTCTACCCCCCCGCCCCGGTACGACGGCCTCAGCGACTGGCAGACGGACACCATCCTTCGCTCCCTCTCTGCCGTCGCCCGCAGAATGTACACCGCAGAGGAAACACTCGCCTCCATAAGGGCTTCCGAGTCTTGGCAAGCGAACGGGCCAGAGAGTAAGAAAAGGCGCAGCGTAGGCGACACTCCCATACCATACCCATCCTCTTCTCAGAAGGACAATATCCCTCCTTTCCCCTCGCAGCCTAGCACGATCACCGCCAAGCTCGCAAGCGTCGCAAGAAACGGCTTCTTCCCAAGCAGACCCGATCCCGCACCCAACGGCACCGATGGTTTGGCGGATGTCGAGATGTTGGCAGAGGACCCAACGGTGGGCGTCGCTGATGTTGATCGTGCACCGTCTACTAGACAGATCAGCTCTCGCGTCCAGAACATGTCGTTATCGCTCGATAACATCCCCAACAACATCGACCCCTCCAAACTTCAACGTACGTTCTCCAACTCCTCTGCCTCGGCTCCCTCAACCTCCCACCTCGAGCACATGTCATGCCCTACCTGCGGCAAGACTATCACAGACACAATGACGATGAGTCGCATTAACAGCAGCTTCAACGGTTCTCCTTCCGGATCTCCACTCGTCGTCCCTCCCGGTCCTCTCGCCGCCGCCGCGTTCGAGAGTGGCATGAGCGCCGTCGAGGAACTTCGTTTGCTCAAGGCACAAGTTCAGGATGTCGCACGTGTCTGCAACGCTGTCGCTCGCGGCGACTTGTCACAGAAGATCACAGTTCCTGTCCAAGGCGTCGTCATGGTCCAGCTCAAGGATGTCATAAACACTATGGTATTTCCAGGTTGTCTCACGAGATGGTGCGGCATACTTACGTGTACATTAGGTGGATAAGTTGGGTCAGTTTGCCAAGGAAGTCACTCGCGTCAGTCAGGAAGTCGGTACAGAAGGGTATGTTCTTGAAACGAGTTCGTTCTGTCTTCTCACTACCCCCTTATAGCAAGTTGGGTGGTCAGGCTCTCGTCTTGGACGTCGAAGGCACATGGCGTGAATTGACGGGCGTTGTCAACAAGTTGGCCGCCAACTTGACTAACCAAGTCCGAAGTATCGCCAAGGTCACGAAAGCCGTCGCTTTGGGTGACTTGTCGAAGCAGATTGACGTCGATGCTCGCGGTGAAATCCTGGACTTGAAGAACACTGTCAACGGAATGGTTATCCGTCTCCGGGCGTTAGCTGCTGAGGTCACTCGTGTCACACTCGAAGTCGGCTCTCAAGGAAAGTTGGGTGGTCAAGCGCACGTCCCTGACGTCGAAGGTGTTTGGTTCGAATTGGTTCGCAATGTAAGTATTCGCGGTGTTTTGTGTCCATATGATCCTCATCTCATCGCAGGTTAATCGGATGTGTTCGAGTTTGACGGATCAAGTGCGGTCAATAGCCAAGGTAACGACTGCTGTCGCCAAGGGCGACTTGACCCAGAAGATCGAAATTCAGGTCGAGGGTGAGATGTCGACATTGAAGGGCACTGTCAATTCTATGGTGGACCAGTTGAGCGCGTTCGCCTCTGAAGTTACTCGTGTCGCATTGGAGGTCGGTACTCAGGGCATCTTGGGCGGACAGGCTCGCGTAGAGGGTGTGCAAGGGACCTGGGCTGACTTGACACGCAATGTCAACGTGAGGGTTTTCCATCCTGTGATCATTGGACTCGCACGATGACACATGGCACAGAAAATGGCTAGCAATTTGACCGACCAAGTGCGCTCCATCTCGGAAGTCACCAAGGCTGTGGCGTTGGGTGACTTGAGCAAGGTCGTCAATGTCGATGTCCAGGGAGAGATGCTTGATTTGAAGATGACAGTCAACTCTATGGTTGCCCAGTTGTCGACGCTCGCCAATGAGGTCACCCGTGTATCGTTGGAAGTCGGCACGGAGGGTATTTTGGGAGGTCAGGCCTATGTGCCTGACGTTCAGGGAATGTGGAAGGTTCGACGTCATCATTATCCGCCGGGCCTGGGCTGACATGCTGTCTCTCGACGGATAGGTCTTGACGGACAATGTCAACTTAATGGCCATGAACTTGACCAACCAGGTGCGTTCCATCGCTGAAGTCACCAAGGCCGTCGCTGCCGGTGACTTGACGAGGAAGATCGAAGTCGATGTGCGTGGCGAGATCAAGGAGTTGAAGGAGACCGTAAATGGCATGACCGAGAGCTTGAGCTTATTCGCTGACGAGGTCACTCGTGTCGCAAGAGAAGTTGGGACGGAGGGACGATTGGGAGGACAAGCCCGCGTGACCAATGTGGGTGGTACCTGGAAGGTGAGTTCGTGGTTTATGCAGAGACTGCTGAAAGACGATGGCCGTAGGATCTGACGGATAATGTCAACGTCATGGCTGCCAACGTGCGTGGTACATCGTTCCTATCTCGATTTCCTCTCACAAAAATGTATTTCAGTTGACCTTGCAAGTGAGAACCATCGCCGTCGCAACAGTAAGTTCTCATGTTCTTCACGCCTCGACGTTCAAGCTAATCTTCCACCAAGACTGCTGTCGCTCGTGGTGACTTGACCCAACAAATCACTGGCGTCTCGGTCTCCGGAGAGATGTTAAGCTTGGTCAACACTATCAACGACATGATTGCCCAGTTAGCCATCTTCGCCAAGGAAGTCAAGAAAGTCGCCTTCGAGGTCGGTACGGAAGGCAAGTTAGGGGTCCAAGCCGAAGTTGGCAACGTCCAAGGTATCTGGCAAGAAATTACGTGCGTCGGCGTCCCGCTCACACTTCGTAATACTAATGGCTCACATGCTTTTAATGCAGAATGTCTGTCAACACCATGGCCGGAAACTTGACCACGCAAGTGCGCGGGTTTGCCCAGATTTCGGCGGCAGCTATGGACGGCGATTTCACTCGGTTCATCACAGTCGAGGCCAGCGGAGAGATGGATTCATTGAAGACTCAAATTAACCAGATGGTGTTCAACTTGCGTGACTCCATCCAGAAGAACACCGCAGCAAGGGAAGCCGCCGAGTTGGCAAATAGATCGAAGTCGGAGTTCTTGGCCAATATGTCCCACGAGATCAGGTATGGAAAGCGTTGCTAATTGTCGATCTGCGAGATGCTGAAATGGCCGCAGAACGCCAATGAACGGTATTATCGGCATGACAGAGCTGACTCTCGATTCTGATTTGAACAGATCACAGAGGGAGAGCTTGTTATTAGTGCACTCGTTGGCTCGGTCGTTGTTGTTGATCATCGACGACATATTAGATATTTCCAAGAGTAGGTCCTGCCACATTTATTGGCAGTTTTCGACCTCACACGTGTTTGCAGTTGAGGCCGGTCGTATGACTATGGAAGCTGTGTCGTATTCCCTTCGTCAAACGGTTTTCGGAATCCTGAAGACCTTGGTCGTCCGCGCGTCGCAGAACAATCTGGACCTCACATACGATGTAGACCCCGACATTCCAGACCAGCTGATCGGTGATTCTCTTCGGTTACGCCAGGTTATTACGAACCTCGTTGGCAACGCCATAAAGTTTACACCCTCGAAAGTGACGCGCAAGGGACACGTTGCCCTCAGCACGAGACTTCTGGCGCTGGACGACCAGAGTGTCACATTGGAATTCTGCGTCACGGACACGGGCATTGGTATTGCGAAAGACAAGTTGAACCTCATCTTCGATACCTTCTGTCAGGCGGATGGATCCACTACACGCGTATGTGTTTGGTGCCCTTTCGTCGCATCCGAGACAAAGAATTTAATCACCGGTCGTGCGTGTCACAGGAATACGGCGGAACGGGTCTAGGTCTGTCAATTTCGAAACGCCTCGTCAACCTCATGCAAGGAAACATGTGGGTCGAGAGTGAGGTTGCGAAAGGAAGCAAATTCTTTTTCACAATCACTTCGCAAATTAGCCAGAGCCCGATGGAGAACACGTTGCAGAAGATGCAGCCATTCCATCGGCGTGCAATCATGTTTGTCGATACGTTCGGGGATACGACCGGCGTCGTCCAAAGAATTCAAGAACTTGGTCTCAAGGCATATATCACGCACGACATCACCGAGATCGCGGACAAGGAACGGTGTCCTCACTTTGATACCATCGTAGTGGATTCTCTCACGATGGTATGCTATGCAATCTTCTGTCCTTATCCATGTCATTCTGACCTCGTGTCGCGCAGACGGAGAGTATAAGAGAATATGAGCACCTGCGGTACATCCCAATTGTCTTGTTGGCACCTTCTATGCCCAGACTGAATCGTAAGTGTGCTGCTGTTCAGACTATCTCGTGCTCTCTCAACGTGTGCTGTTCTTCAGTCAAGTGGTGCTTGGACAACAGCATCAGCTCTCAAGTGACGACCCCTGTAACGGCACAAGATCTTGCCTCTGCATTAATTTCAGCCCTGGAGTCGAATACTGTGTCCCCCGTTGCTGCTCCAAATGACATCGTCTTTGACATTCTTCTCGCCGAGGATAACATGGTCAACCAGAAATTGGCCGTAAAGATTCTGGAAAAGTACGGCCATTCGGTTGAGATTGCCGAGAACGGCAGCTTGGCGGTGGATGCGTTCAAGGCGCGAGTTCAGCAGAACAAGCCGTTCGATATCATTCTTGTAAGCATGCCAGTCGTTACTGACCTGCGGGTGTTTTACCCCTGTGGATGATGTCAGATGGACGTTTCGATGCCATTCATGGGAGGAATGGAGGCTACGGAGCTCATTCGAGCCTATGAGCTCCACAAGGGGCTTTTGCGGACGCCGATCATTGCGCTTACTGCGCATGCTAGTGCGTCGCCTTTACGTTTTCTAACAATGATACATGCTGAGGCGTCTTGAAGTGATTGGTGATCGTGAACGATGCTTACAAGCAGGCATGGATGATCACATCACGAGTACGCGCCATGTTCATCTCTTGCTGAGATCTTGTTTACTCATTGCATTTGCACACAGAACCATTACGCCGCGGTGACCTCTTGAACTCGATCAACAAGCTCGCGGGCGAGCGTGCTCAGCTTGCCAAGCAACATCATCTGCTGCAGAGACCGCCAGCCCTGATGACCCCATAGGAAGCTCATTTCCTAGAATACCCAGGGAATCGTCTCAGTCATGAGAAGGTTTTTTTTTACCCATCTTACTTCTCTGATATCCTACCCGTGACCGTTCTCCTTGTTTTACTACCGTATTAGCATCATGATCTCTCTCATGTCTCACTCACACCCCACAACTCTCGAGCACTTAATCTTCTACTGTATTATTTTCTTTTTTGACTGACGTTCGGGACTCGCCCACGGCGTGGTGTGTATACCATCTTGCGCTCGATCGAAGGTACCCTACCCTCGTTGCTGAATCTTGCTAGCCGTGTATAGCATATGTACCCTGACCGTGTGAGGTCACAGAAAGTAGCACCGTCACCACTCGGTCCACGTCGTCGTCCAGTCACATAGTTCGTGTGCGCCAGCCAGTGTTTCCCGCCATTCAAAAAAATTGACCACCGCCAATGTAAGAATGCATTCGATGGGCCACGAACCTTGGTATTGGGATAACGAACACGCGTAGTTACTTACACAGCCACTCCGGACACCCCCAGAAGATCAGACCTAGCATACGATGAGAGGAGCAGTCGAGCGCAACGACGACGCTGACGATCTGCTTTAAATATGAGCACGCGCAGAACTTTGGTATCAAATGATCCTATGGCATGAAAGCGAGCGAGCGAGATGTGTGTCCCAGGCGGCGGTCGGAGGGCTGGTGTCGATTCGTGCCATGCTCCGCCTCCGCCTCCGTCCCAGCCGTCGCCATTGTCGTCGTCCCTACAGATCGAACATCATTGATGACCAGCGATGTAGGGGGGGAAGGGGCAACTACAATCACGATCACAGTCTCGATTAGAGGGTCATGAAAACCCCAGCGAGGGTGACGACGATGCAAACGCCAACGCTGGCTGATGGGAGGCCGATAGCGCCTCGGGATAAGGCAGTCGGAGTGCTCGCGTCGGGGGTCCCACTGGATCCGCCCGACGTGCTGGTACTAGATCCGCCCAACGTGCTGGTCGTAGAGGGAAGAAGGGTGGGGCTAGACGTGCCAGCGGACGAGCTGCCCGTAGAACCACCGGTGAGCTAACGCGACAAGGCAAAGAGTGAGCGCTCGAAGGCGATGGCACGAGGGAGAGCGACGCCCACCGGCAAGTTACCGTCGCAAAGCTCGTTCCAGTCGCTGATGACCGACTGCGCCTGACTCGCGACAGAGGGATCATAGCTGACGAGGCAGTTCATGCACTGCTCGAGACTGCTGCCGATCGAGCTCGTGCACACGCAGCTGGAAATATCGCTACAGCTCTGAAGGGAAGGCAAAAGATGGAGGGGTAGTGAGGAGATCATCAAAAAAGATAGACTTACGTATATGGAGTTGACGACTTGACAGGGGGACTGGCATGCAGAGGGGAGCGAGTTGGGGTCAATGATCTGACGAACGGCAAGCCCACTCGAGGCAGACTCCGGGGGGGTAACTGAAGGCCAATACAGGTCAGGACAACACCGAAAAGATGGACACAAGGCATCGCATACGCTGAGGAATTGCTGAAAGCGCTTGAAGGAGAGGGGTGACTTGGACCATTAGAGGCAGAATACAGATGTAACAATTTATATGCAACCAGTGGCAAAGTCATGACTTGAACAGGAACTACTTGACAGCGGCAGACTGAAGCAAGTGGGATGTGGGCGCGCCGAATTGTCGCAAAATGAAAGGCACTAGCCTGCTACATATGGAAGGTGTCATAATCAATGAGTTAACTTGCCAGTTTGGTAACTCCAATATGGCTGCTGAAACAACGGCCATAGGGTCTGCTACATCGCTATAACGACCGCTAGTATCGGCTACAACGTCTGCTAGCTTCGGCTATAGTGCAAAGATTCGGCAATGAGCGGCAGCTTCCATCTTTCCCCTCGAACCATCAACAATAATGTTGTTCGTGCCCGGCTTGGGCCTGGTATCAGACACTGTCCGAAGATCGACTCAAAAAACGAGCGCGATGATTCCGAACAGAAATGAATATTTCAAGACTAAAGGATTTACAGAATGTGCTACGAATACTTATATACTTTACCACACGTGTTTATCACACAGATACAACGAGGTAGTGATGTCGTACGACAGAACGCCTCCGAATGACCAAGAAGGTTTCTATGATATCGTGAAGGTGTGAAAATATGATATCCTTCATGACATTACCCCCTTTTCAAGGGATGATGTCCGCATCGTCATATATAGTTTGTGCGAATGTGGAATTTGTTAGAAATGGCATTTTCTACACAGTCGCTCGCGCTCCTAAGCAGCGATTTCCTATTCTTTTGGTTATATTCTCGATATAACCACTTAGCTATTCCCAAGGAGGGTTATCCCTATAACCCGTTGCTTATCATAAGAAGGGGATAACTCCTATCCCTTCCCCTTCTTATACCCTCCTTGTAATCACCCTATAACGTCATTGATTGACGTCTGGACTTTACCTTTGCCAGAGCTAGGTCATGTGATGGCCTGGACTCTGTTATTCTTAGAATAGCTTCTTATGACATCATTGATGATGTCATGCCTCATTGTTAGTGCATGTAGGGTTAACCCCCTCATGTACACCTTACCTTTACCACATGTAGGAGCTTACCCCCTCATGTTCGCCTCACCCATCAGGCATGTGTTGGCTGCGCCTTCTATATGTCTCATGTACCAAGCATGTACCTACATGTGTTTAGATCTAGAGTGGTCTGGACTGTTCTAACTTACATACATGATGTCATAGTGATATCATACCCTCCGCCCAGGGTCTTACAACCCTGGACCCTGTCATTACTAATGCTGTACAGTAGTATAGTATATATACAGGGAGGAATCTAGGATCGACCCTCAGTCGATCTTAGTGATCTCTCAGTTACTCCTGCCCACTGTTCACACAGTATGTTATTGAAGGATATAGTAAGTGACCAGTTGGTCTAACAAACCCAACAGCGTCTTGCTTGTCTCATTTCCTCCTGCTTCTTTCTCTTGCGCGTCCCATAGTCTAGTTCAGACTTTAAAGGAATAGCCGGGTCCCAGGCTTAAGGGAATGAGGGGTATACACACCTGACGTGTACGGGACTAGCACCCGCCCAACGCTATTCATACGCTCGTCCGGCATTATAAATAAGGATAAAGTTGCTGTTCTGGCATAGTGCACTAGCCGGGGTTCCTTGTCACCTTGACATAGGTGTCTCTATCTTTAGACGTTAAACAGTGATTGGCACCATCCATTTACGGTCATTCGCTTCGTACACCCGCTGCCTTTAGGGTGTTATATACAGCTTCTTTGTGTTTGTTTGTACTACCTACGGATAGAGTAGTAGTGTAGTTTAGGGATATTGGATTTATAGCTTGGCAGTATCGCCTTGCCATAGATCTAACTCTAGGGTTAGCTCTTGATTATTGCAAGTCACTACAGAATTAACATAATTTTCCCGGAATTCCAGAAATTCGGGTGTGGAAAACAATTCTGAGGATTTTGGGAGAGGAATTCGTTGGCATATTGGACATTTGCAAGGGGGATCAGCTATCTCAGCATTGTATCTCAATTGCATTTTCTTTTGAGGATGGGGAGCCGTTGGATGACTTCGATAGAAGGAAGTTATCGCATTTTTGGCATTTTGCAATTTATTTCCTTGAATCCACTCGTTTTCTTCTGGTGGAAATCCTTTCCATGAAGCTAAATATTCGACTTCTCCACGTCGCTCTCTGGATGCCAATATTTCCTCTATTTCCTATTTCTCCACACCATTGACCAAATCCAGAAGAGAAGGCAGTTCTTTTTGTTGAGACAGAGATTCTGTGGGTTTATATGGATGAAGAAGGCATTCATTGAATACTGGGTGGATGTTTCGCCATTTAGGATCCAATTTTAGTTTATATGCCAATGTTCCGACTTTTTCAATGACTTTAAAAGGACCATAGCATTTATCTCCCAGCTTCTTTGAAGGCCGATCGGATTGGATGTTTGTTCCTTCCAATAATACCAAATCTCCTTTTTTATACTCTATGGCAGGTCTGGTTTTCCGATCATAGAACTTCTTTATATCTAGTGCCACATTTTATAAAAACTCTTTTGCCAGCTTGAACGTAGCTTGCATAGTCTCAACAAATTCCTTTGCTGTATCGTTTCGAACTTGTTTCCGATGTTCTCCCCTGATATTTGGTTGTCGACCAAAATTTAACATAAAAGGGGAATATCCACTAGTACTAGTTGGCTTCTGATTATGAGCGAATTCTGCCAAAGCGAGCCATTCGACCCAATCGTTCTGTGGATGATTTGTATACAATCGGAGGTATTGTTCTACTACAGCATTATACCGCTCAGTCTGCCCATCCGTTTGTGGATGAAACACCGTCGATGGATTGCCTTCTATTTTCAACAATGTATATAGGGCTTCCATAAATGATGAAACAAACTGAGGTCCTGTTACGCGAAGCGTTTCTTGACTACCTCGACGTATAAGCTTTGAATCTAGACAGGCGATACTCACGTAGAGACCGACATCTGCTAGTAGAAAGCTAAGGAAGGAAAGATCGAAGAGTAAGGGCTTGAGGAGCCCGAGAGCGAAGTCAAGGACTTAAGGAGTCCTAACCTGGAGGTCGAGGGTTGGGCGAGCCCCGGGGTGTTACTACTGACAACCCAAAGGGTTTCAGTGAACTGCTGACAACCGAGAAGGTTTCAGTGGAGAGATCGAGGGCTTGGCGAACCCTGATACAAGATAGATGAGTGGGAGTAACCACTCAGAGACAAAGGCTTGGTGAGCCCTTGCTACGTCTACTGACAACTGAGGAGGTTTCAGTGGAAGGGTCTGCTGACAATCGAGAAGGTTTCAGTAGAAAGGTCAAAGGCTTGTGACGAGCCTTAGTGTGAATACGACAACCTTGAGGACAGTCCCAGAGCGAGGGACATTAACAGAGGTCGAAGGATTGCAAGAAGTTACGCTTGTATTGCGTAGATCAAGAATGGGGAATTATGTACAGGCAGCTCCGGTATTTATATGAATGTAAGCTGCGCACGGACCAAGAT
>JBBPOI010000172.1:0-23307 GCA_038091355.1 Phylloboletellus chloephorus | reverse complement strand
AACGGAGTCCTCTTGATTATAGCCACTGTAGCAGAGAATGGCGACGATGGCGTTCTGACCAGCAGGAAGTTCGCGAAATTTGAGATACTCCATAGAACGCGTCGTAGCAAGAGGCTTTTGGGGGTAATACAAGATGTTGGCCATGGTATCCATCCGGACCAAGAAATTGGTGAGGTAGATACCCATAGCTTGCTTACCCATAGCGGATTGGTAGGTGTTACGCGGTGACTACAAAAGTATGAGGTTCCTACGAGTCCCATGTGTCAGTAGTACGCACCTGATTGTGATCGGGGAAAGGAATGATGCTGGCACAGACGCCAAGAATCATACTAGGATGAATCTCACAGTGAGTCCAGGTGTGCGCATTGATTCCGGCCTTTAGTCGCGCGGCAGGGTCAAAGTCACCGTCGTTCTCGTGAGGGTTGATGCCAGCAGATTGTAACCTAGAGTTTTCCAAGTCTTCCGGCGTCATGGATATCATGACAGTTTCCTCCTCCTCGGCATCCAATAATTCGATTATCCCCGTCTTCACCAACTGCTCCCACTTGAACTCTTCGCCATCGTCGTCACGGTAGCCTTGGTTAAGCCACTTGATGTGCTTCTTCTGCATGGCGAGCTGCTGATTTTCGACAAGGAAGAGGGGTCGACAGACTCGCCCCGCATCGGTGTAGAGACGAAGCTCCCTCTCACGAATATCGCGGACTACAGAAACTTCGGGGCTAATGTCATCCTTCCGGCGGAGCTTTTTAATGGTCTTGACAAGGTTGGCAGGATCACGATGCACACCCATCCAGACACCGTTCACGAAAACCTTTGTGCATGGCGTCGATGAATGTGCGTTCTCTTCCAATGATTCGAGACCCCATTCTTCCAAGAATTCGATGACAGGAGCAGAATATGAGCCGACAGAGATACAAGACATCAACGCCAAGTTCTTGACGAGACCGCAAGCCTGTCCTTCTGGGGTCTCCGCGGGGCAAACCATTCCCCAGTGTGTATTGTGCAACTGGCGAGGCTTTGCAATCTTCCCCTCCCGCCCGAGTGGAGTGTTACAGCGACGAAGATGCGAGAGGGTCGAGGCGTAGGTGTATCGGTTGAGCACCTGTGATACACCAGCTTTTGAAGCCATGGATTTCTTCTGATCGCCCCAATTACCCGTGGCCAACGAGTACTTGAGACCATTGGTGATGGTCTGATGTTTGACGGCCAATGAAAGGTTGAATTCTTTGTGGGTTTCAACGCACTAAAAACGGCGTAAACGCAGGCCAGTACAGAGCACCATTTGACGTACCTTTTGGAGATATCGGTAGACATCCCTTGTCAACTTCTTGAAGAGCATCCGAAAAAGATTGGCAAGTAAGGGACCAGCTAGATCGAGGCGCTTCTTGCCGAAGTGATCACGATCATCGAGCTCTCTCCGTTCCAGAGCAGCGAGGAGTAGCCGATGAATCATGTAACCGAAGAAGTACGCCTTCTTTGACTCTGAACCCTCCGCCATGGAGACATGAGGGAGCATTTCCTTCTGGAGAATCTCCTGGGCATAACGGATACGTCGCTCTCGGGAAAGACCAGTGGTGGTACCTCGATTCCCAATGAAGTCGAGGGCCACTTCACGATCCTGAATGACGAAGCCATCGTCAATACAGGGCTTGAGCATCTCGAGCATTTGGGAGTCTTGCATGTCATAGCAAATGTGCTCGAGGATATCGCGGTCTGAAATAACGCCGAGTGCACGGAAGACGACCCAGATGGGAATGTCGACGCGAATGTAGGGGATTGTAGCCTTCATGACATTTCCCAGCTAGATAACCATAAACGCAAGGTTCGCCGAAAAGAGAGAAGGACTACACTCACAGATCGGTCCTGGTTGCGGTGGAACATCTTGACTTGGAATTGGCTGATTGTTTTACCTCCCTTTTCGACGGCGCTCCGTATTTCTGCAAGGAAGTTGATCGGAGACGGTTGAGCTTTTGCGAAGACGTAGACGTGGTTGGTCGCCATGCGCTCCTGTGCAATAAGGACCTTTTCGGATCCATTTATGATGAAATATCCGCCAGAATCGTATGGACACTCGTTCAGGTCGTATAGATCTTGGTCTTGTAGGCCTCTGAGGATGCAAAACGTGGACCGGAGCATGATAGGAACCTGAAAGGCAGATTACCTCTAGGTGCGCACACACATGCACAAGAACTTGCCTTGCCAATCCAGACTTTTGTCGAGTCCTCAGCGGTCTCCGGTCCCTCGGGCTCCCAAATAACATCACCGGGGACGCCATCTGGATCCTCGCGACCTAGCAACACCCTCTTTTTCATTTCGATATACAGCGGGGCGGAGTATGTCAAGTTGCGCAAACGCGCTTCCTGAGGGAAAACGGGGACCACGGAACCATCTGCTTCTGTGACGGTTGGTCTGGAGAGGTAGATCTGGCCAAACTTTATCTCGTAGCGTCGCGTCATGTCCGAGTCGTGGCCAGTATGCTGATCGGCTTGGTCTAGGATGAGGTCTGCGTTCTCGTCGACCAGCTCCTGCATGGTGTTTTGGACGAATTCGTCGAAGGAGTCGAGCTGTTGGCGGACGAGACCCTTCTGCTCGAAGAAACTGGAGATGACGGTCCAACAGTCTTCCTGGGTGATCTCCTCGTACTCGCCCGGGTCGTCCATGCGGTAGTTTGGGTCGTCGTACGAGAAGGGAGGGTCGACATCTCCAAGAAATGCTTCAGAAGACGTTAGTAGCAGAGGTAAGGTTGGAGGTACCTTGGCTCATGGTGGAAGGACGGAGAGTGCTTATTGATGCTTGTTGTCGTGGGAGCTGGATTACAAATCGAGTGTACACTCGGCCAGGAGCCTGTCCATCTTCTCGAGTGCACGCGCGGCATATCCGCCTGCACCGAACAGCACAGCGTGGTTGAGATAGTGGTACACCTCGTACAGCTCTCCCCGCAGCTCGTACTGCCCGACAGGCTCGCTTTGCGCCTTGTGTGCCAGGTAGCTGCAGAAGAACGCCCTCGGTATCCCCCCAAATATGCGAGCGATGGCGAGGCTTTGTCCAGTCTCAGACGCGGTGACGGGGTTCGTGCAGGTCTGACTCACTCTGCTTCGTTGTGCCCAAAGTACGAAGATGGGTCGAATATGACCGGCTGGCCGTTGGCGCGATCAGTTCCCGTGTTCCCAGTCTGCTCGGCTCAGTCGTCAATCAATCGCGCGAGAAGCTTGCCACACTTACCCAAAGGTCGCCGTGTAGGAGCACCGGTTCTATCCTCAATGGTCGGAGCAGCCACGGTATGACTCTGCGCCATAAGTCTGCTGGACCACCATGACTGGGCACAACCTACCTCGCCCTTACCTCCTCACCCTTTGCTATCAACTCCGTGCTCCCACGTCTACCCTTGAGCTTCAGCAAGAGATTCTCGATCATCGAGCTGTAGCACTCCTCCCAGGTCGCAAACCATCCGTTCTCTTGTCTGGTTGCCCCACAATACGTCGGAACGCCGAATCCATAGCCTTTGCTGCTCACGAAGGCGTGCAGCTCGCTCGCAAGCCGTTGACCCAGGAGCTCCGCCGATTTGTCTGACAACGGTCCCATGTCCTTGTACTCGGATAGGAAGTAGGGTCTGCCCGCCGCCCTGTTTGAATCGCCATCCACTACTCCGGATGCGAGCACCCTGGGTGCCAACCCTGGAGCAGCGTCGTGAATGGCTTTGAGGGACTCTGCCTCTCCGGTGTATTGTTGCGCATCGGTAGTGTCGCCGAGCTTTGCGTAGTATTTGTTACCTGCGGAGGAAGTGATGATGGGCAGGCGGAAAGTGAAGTGAGCATTGGGCTCGATGATGCGAAGATGCGGGAGAAATATGCTGGCGATGTCTGGCATGAATGATTGTCTTCACCTCATGAATTCAAGTTGAGATCTCCCAGGACAGCCATCTACTCCTCCTCATCATGCTCACAAAGCTAGGTTGCCCATTTACCAGAAAATTCACCTTCTCAAGCGCTCCTGACCTGCCAGTTGCCGCTGTAGATCGGGCGAGCCTGAACAAGGCCGTCCCCGCCGTCCAAGGATTCTTTCCGCTGAACGAGCCAGATGTAGGCTCAGCCTATACCAACACCGTACGTCGTCCCCCCCCTCAACACCTCCCTCAATGTGACCGTCCCTCTCCTAGAACGTATTCACACAAAACAAGGACCTCCCGGTCCTGTTCCAGCCAATTACAATAAGAAATATCACCTTCAAGAACAGGATCTGGGTGGTACGTTCACCCATCTAAGCTTCTTCGACGTGCCTCTGACTCTCCGTCAGTCTCCCATGTGTCAATATAGCTCCGACCACGGGCATGCCACTGATTGGCATCTCGTCCACCTCGGCGTTTGTACCGTCTAGCGCTTCCGCCCTTATCAACCCTTATCTCCATTCTCCCAGGGCTTTGCCTCCCGTGGCGTCGGAGCCATCATGGTCGAGGCTACTGCAGTTGTACCCGAAGGGCGCATATCTCCAGAAGACATGGTGAGTGTGACCGCTATGTTACTGACCGAACTCATCGCCATCCAGGGAATCTGGGCCGACAGCCACATAGAACCTCTCGAGCGTATCGTAAACTTTGCACACGCGCAGGGCACTGTAATTGGAATACAGCTTGCGCATGCTGGCCGAAAAGCGTCCATCTACGCCCCATGGATTCGCTCAAATGCACCTGGAACCCACAGGACAGACAGTTATGTTGCTCAAAAGGAAGAGGCTGGATGGCCGGATAACGGTAAGCTCCATAAAGCGTACATTCGTTTAGCTGACACGATGACAGTCTATGGCCCAACCGATCTACCATTCTCCGACTCATACCCCCGTCCCAAGGCAATGTCAGAAGAGGACATCAAATATGTCGAAGATGCATTCGTCGCAGCCGTAGAACGCTGCAAGAGAGTTGGATGTAAGGCTTTCAGATGTTTTCCGATGGCTGATTCATGCTTACTTGGAGATCAAGTCGACTTCATAGAGGTTCACGGTGCTCATGGCTACCTCGTACACGAATTCCTCTCTCCCTTGTCAAACAAGCGTGCTGACACATACGGCGGAAACCTCACAAACCGGATGCGATTCCCGTTGCACCTTGTCAAACGTGTGCGTGAAGCATGGGCGGAAAAGCCACTCTTTGTCAGGATAAGCGCGATGGACTGGGCTGAGGGTCCCGAACAAGGTGACGATGGAGAGTGGAAACAGTGGGGTATCGAGCAGAGCAAAGTCTTCGTCGGCGAATTGCAGAGTCTGGGGGTCGATCTTGTCGACACGAGCACTGGTGGCAACTGGGTTCGGCAGAAGGTCCCTTTGAAACACGGCTACCAAGTAGGCTTTTTCAGGTGGCCGCTACATCTCATCTTACATGCTCCACGTTCAAGGTTCCATTTGCCGCAGAGTTGAAAACTGCATACCCCAATCTCCTGGTTGGCGCAGTCGGCTTGCTTACTGATCCCGTTCAAACCGAGTCGTACCTCAGGGAAGGGAAATCTGACGTGGTTCTTCTTGCAAGAGAGCTTATGAGAAATCCTCACTGGGCATTAACAGCGGCGCGTGCTCTCGGAGTGGCCGTAAAGCCCGCAGTGCAGTATGAGCGAGCTTGGACAGATATGTTGGCACCGGCTGGCCAGTAAAGCAATGAATGGTGCATGGTTTCCACATGTTGAGTGGAGGAGCATATCCCATACGCGTCTACGTAAATACCTTAGACAGTAGATGTCTTCACGAGGAACGTTCCAGCATTTCTTTGGCTGCTCTATACTTGTTCTGTGTTTCCACGATGACGGTTTCGCTAATACCCCACCCTTCCCCATTCCCATTCGGTCCGCTCTCGAAGCCCTTCCTGTAGCCAGCTGCGGTCAAATGATCCCGCACATACTGCTTGTCGAAACTTGGCTGTGATTTTCCCGGAGTGTAGCCAGCGAGAGGCCAGTATCGCGACGAGTCGGGAGTGAGCACCTCATCCACAAGGATGAGTTCTTCAGATCCCGTCGACGAGGGAACGATCCCGAATTCAAATTTGGTATCCGCGAGAATCAGACCGCAAGACAAGGCGTGCGCCGCGGCCGTCTTGTATAGGTCCAGCGAAATTTTTGCAACCCGCGTGAACAGTTCCTCACCAATCAGTCGAGCGGCTGAAGCGGCCGTGAGCGACATTCTAGCATCGCCAGAGACACCCGGCTACCTTTGTCCGGAGATATATTTTCGTCGTGTGCTCCCTGCTCGGCTTTGGTAGATGGTGTGACGACGGGTTCATCTAGCTTCTCAGACTCCAACATGCCCTCTCTCAAGCGGATTCCATGCATGGTGCCAGACTTCTTGTACTCCGCCCATGCCGAGCCTGATCAGACCGCATTGTGAGACGCGAACTACGGACGAGCAGCGGAGGACACGTCGAACCGGTGAGATACCCCCTGACGATCGCTTCTATGGGGATGACTTTTGCTTTCTTCACGAGCATCGTGCGCCCCTCGAGCTGGCTCCTGTATTGCTTCACCTCTTCCGGCATCTCGTCGATATGGACGGTGATGAGGTGGTTCGGGACAATATGCTTGAGCTTTTGAAACCAGAACGAGGATATGCTCGTGAGCAGCTTCCCCTTGTCTGGGATGCCCTGTGGGACAGCTCAGTCGTTGAGCTGGCCGGGATAGAGCAAAGACAGCCACGAACGTGCTTTAGGATGACATCGTACACGGATATTCTGTCGGTTGCAACGAACAGAAGGTGGTCCTCAGACGAGGTAGTGTAGATGTCGCGCACTTTTCCTCTCGAAACCAAAGTGAGATCGGGCAAGTTGGTGATGAGCAACGCGGACGCCATTTGGTGAGTCCTTGATAGCGAGCATATAGTAACTACAGATACTGATTTTGGACTCGGCCATATGCTACACCTCCGATCTATACTAACCGTACTTACAATAATCTATCTGTCCCTCACACCAGACGGCGACTGTTAGATGCTTGGAACCAGCCTGGAGGCCAGTGAGAACCACATGACCACTTTGGATGGGGGACGTACAAGTCATACTTGACCAGGTCGTCGACGTTCACGAAAGCAGCGGAAGCCAGCTGCCTTGCCTCAAGCCACACCCAAACCTACGAAAAACACATGTTTAGCTGCCGACAGGCACGCCGGTTGTAGAATCACCTTCAGTAATGCTCCAAAGTTGCCCGAAGGTAGGTGTGTCATTGACTCTTGAGTAGACATCTGCCTCCCAAGCTGCCTCAGAATAGGTAACGCGCTTTTGAACAGATCCAAACTGGGATCCAGCTGCCGTCCAATTCCTTCAAGTAAAAGGATGGATATCACCGTGTTGATAAAATCGCCTTCCATCTTCACATGATGTTGCCGAACCGCCTTCAGCACGTCCTTCAAGATATCCGATATTTTGACTTGACCTAGAGAGAACGTCTTGCGTTTCACAGTCAGCACGATGTGTTGCATCTTCAGAGCAAACGTTTCTGTGTCAATGGCCAACTCGGGAGTCCGACAGCGTTCCACCATGAGTTGACCTGTACGATAACCGTCGAACTCCGCAACGGCGCGGAAAAGATCAAGGAAGTTTTTGCGATTCGTAGAGTTGAGCGTCGTGACCAAACCGGCGTCGATAAACACAATTTCTGGAATATACCCTTGGTCCGAGACGTGATGTAGCTCGTCCCGCCACTCTTCCAGCGAATTGTTGAGTTGCTTAAGTCTCGATACTATTGCATCTGACTCAGCTGGGGTTTGAACAACCCCGTCACTCTCGTTGTGTCTTGAAACAAAAGTGTTGAACATGTGGCGTAGAACATCACGGGTCGCGAGTGGTTGCGTGAATTTGATCATGATATTTCCTGGATGAAGATCGGAATGAACGAAGTTGTCCAGCAGAAGCATATTCTGATGTATGTTTTCAGCATGGTAGTCCAGCCACTGTTCTCGACTTACCAGAAACGCGTCGAGACCGATGGTAGCAACTTGTTCGTCGAATGGACCACCTCCATTCTTCAAGAAATCTTCCAATGGCACGGCATGTTCGAACTCCTCCACCAAGATATCGGACGTAGAAAAGACCTTGAGGGGACGGGGGAATGTAACTGGCAGGTTCCGCGATGCGAAGTTGTTCTCGAAAGTGAGAAGGTTTTCCGCCTCGTTGCGAAGATCAAGCTGTCGATGCATCATTTCACCAAACACGGCGACCTCTTCAGGAAGAGATATCCATCCCATTCCGGGGAAGAGGGTGATGATATTGGCAAAGAAAGACATGATCGCGAGATCACGTCCGATCATCTTGGAAACGCGAGGGTGGAGGACCTTGATCGCAACCGATGCGGTGGGAACCGAGGGTGGGGGGTCCTGGAGTATGACGGGCGCCAGAGATCCGGCGGCAGACTTGGACTGACGCTTGGGCCCAAGATACGATGGCGGGAGAAGATCGTGCTTGAGGATGGCCTTGTACACCTTGGGGACATATTGAATGTATTCATGGACGAAAAGAAGGTCTAGTGCCTACCTGTGCAATGGCGCCCGTTCCAATCGGGTTTTCATCGAATTCTTCGAATACTTCCCCAAATGGTCTCTGGAAGACTCTTTCTATAACTTCCTTGGTGTAAGCTAATGAATGGGGTGTTCCTTGCGAATGTGTCGCTCCCAATTTGTTGCAAAGGAAAGACGGGAAGAGATCAGCGCGAGATGCGGCCCATTGAGCGAGCTGGAGATGATTTACGAGAGAGGACGTGAATCAATGGATATAAATCACCTTGATGAATGTCGGACCAGCGGCCTGCATTCGTTTCACAAGAAAATTGTACCACCACACAGCACCCCATCGATCACCTTGCAGTCGTTTATCTGGACTTCCGACGAGCAGCATCGGCATAGAGATTATGACAGGCACGAACAAGTAGAAGAGACGTATGAACCGTCTGGCTGTCAAAATGGGTTCCCAGATGTAGTCTTGTAATGCGCCAAGCAGCTGCACGAAAACCGAGCGCTGAGGTTCTGCTGGTGAGCCGATCATGTCCTCGTCGCTGAATCGTTTAGCATTGTCTCGATTCTGGGGGCAAGGAATAAGTGTGGGCGACGAAAAGACAGAAGGTAAATGCAGCCGGGGACCCGGAGAAAGGTAAACCACCACGCCGCCGATGATAGGTGCAAACCAGAGTGTCCGCCATGTCCAAGGACGAGCGTGCAGGCTGAAGTACGGTGGGACGAGCCGAGGACGCTGGCGCCTGTTGGTGGAACAGAAAGTGCGATGGACCGGGGAAGCGACAGCTTTGGTTGCTGAGAGTGGGCGAGATGACCTGAGGGCAGGAACGTGCCGCCGAAAGAGCATGGCTGTATTGCCAGGGTGTCGACGCCTAGTCAGGGCGAGCTGCGAGCACCCAAAAGACTGCTGTGTGCAGTCTTGTGAGTCCCACAAACTTGCGAGGGTCTCCGTTCAGCGGCTGCCCATTACCGTAGGACCCACACTTCCATTTCTACTCCGTGCTGATCCTCCACCGACTCCGTCTCGTAATCGGATCAGCCTTACCTGAGCCGATCTGGCCCACTGGCAGCATAAAATGCAGCTCTGCTAGCCCGAGCTTGATGGCTTTCCCTACGCTTCTCACTTTCTTTCTGCTTGCAACCGCCATTGCCGCCTCTGCACGGCCTGGTGGAACACCAGTGACTCTGGCCAATGCTTCCGCAGCTTGCGCGCAGATAGCTGCCTCCGTCTCTGCTGCATCTGGGGTATACTACCCGGGTGCGCCGCTAATAGTGATGTAGCAGCGCTGTGTCTGACTCTCACAGATACACTTCCCTACCCGAGGGATGTCACCCATTGGGCTTCGTCGAGCTCTCAGAATGCCACATGCTCTTTTGAGCCGGGAACCTCGGACGATCTGGGCACAGCAGTAAGTCTGGAGTAATCTCCAGTAAATATCCGGTGCTGAGGCTCTGTTAGCTGAAAGTCCTGGGTTCAATGCGCACACAATTTGCTGTGAGTTATCTTGCGGAGCGGCCCGTGCGTTTCAGCGAAATAATTATATACTCGTAAGGTAAAGGGTGGAGGTCACACTACGAACCCTGGATTCTCCTCGACGAGTGGCGTTCAAATTGCGATGTTCCGGTTCTCGGATGTCGTCTATGACTCCGAGGCCCAAACGGTAACTATCGGTGCAGGCTTAACGTGGGACGCCGTCTATGCAGCTCTCGAGCCGTATGGTGTGAATGTGGTCGGAGCCAGGGCGCCTGGTGTCGGCGTCAGTGGGTTGTGCCTCGGCGGAGGCAAGTTCTCAAGTTTCATCTGATGGTGAGGCTATCCTTATTTCTGCGGTCAGGCTACAGTTACTTGAGCAACCAGCACGGTCTCACCATCGATACGGTGGTGACCTTTGAGCTTGTAATGCCGAATGGAAGTGTGAAGAACGTGACAGAGCAATCCGATGCAGACCTTTTTTTTGGCTTGAGGGTAGGTGTTGCAATCGGGATTACAACCACCGTCCTCTGAATTACGGTTTGCAGGGAGGTTTCAACAATTTCGTGCGCACTTCGCAACATCAAATTTGAAATGGCTCACTTTCACGTAGGGAATTGTGACAAGGTTCACACTACGCACATTCCCTCAGACCCAGGTTTGGGTAAGGTCAACGCTGGCATGAATATCGACCTCCTTTCACTCGTGTTCTATAGGGCGGGTTCATCTCGTATGCTTCTGAACATGTCGGCGATGTGAATCAAGCAACTGCTAACTTTGCAGCAAATACGACTGACCCAAGGGCAGCGTTGATGATCACGTACGATTACTTCGCATCACGGAAATCTGTCTGTTTGTTGGTCTCCCTTCTAACCGGCTGAACCCTTAAAGCTGGCACCTTCTGCGTTGGTATTTTATGATGCTCCCACTCCGCCCCCAGGCATTTTTGATGAGTTCCTGGCGATCCCAGCCATTGTGACAAATGTCACAACGCTCACTTTCTCCGCGCTCATTGGAACGTCGTTGGCCAATGCTACCTATGGAAGTCGGTGGGTGATCGAATAGCTTTATGTGATATGTTCGCTTATGGATCCGCGACAGTGCTATCTTCAACACTATTTCCGGTTTGAATTACTCGACCTCGTTCCTTGACGCAATCGTCAACGAGACTACTGTAAGTGGGTTTCCGTTGAGATGGGGTGCGCAGTGTTCATATTCTACAGTACTGGGGACGATCTCTGGATGCCGAGTTTGTGTCTTACGTGGTCGAGCCTTTCCTGCCATCGCTGTACACGCATACATCTACAAGTTCGGCTTTCCCCCCGTCTCGTGCTCAGGGAATCACGCCGCTCAAGATCTATTACTCCTGGGCGAACGAGGCGCTGGATGAGTCGATGCACGACGCGTCGCGGCAAAGCGCCAGCACACTGACCACGCAGTCAGGCATCGACGATGCAGCTCGCTACGCAAACTATGCCATATTTGATACGCCATTGGAAAATATTTACGGCGAAAATTTGCCTATGCTGCGTAGTCTGCAAGCCAAGGTGGACCCGACAAATGTGATGGGCTTGTCTGGTGGATTCAAGTTTCTAGGGTCGGACGTAGATTTGCTTTCTTGGAACTAGAAATTGTTTCGGAAATTGCTTGTGAGGGTGCAAACGCGACAGAAATTCGGAAATTATGTCTGAAAACAAGCCTCAAGTTCAATCCTCAACGAGTTCATACCACGGCAGTACACACGCTGGCGACGGGGTTACCAACAATTTGGAAAACTTACAAAATTGGATTTGAACTGATTGAATGTTCAAAAAATTTTAATTTCTCTATTTGCATATCGATATTCAACGCGTGACGCCCACCAGAGGACTGCCATCGTAACAGAGTCTTGCTGACTCTGCGTCAAGTTAGTACGTGTCGCAGTCTCTCGCTGATCGACAGGGTACACACAGGTAAAGGGTTTGGGTACCCTTCATATCAGACAAAAACGAATATCATCGCGTCCGGGGTGGTTTTGCTCCACGAGACTGCGATTCTGCGGCTGTTCTTGAGCGAGATCCACAAGGTGAGCGCGACGCAGATTTCCTAGGTCACCCCATGCAATTTACAGCACATGTCCCCCCTGGTTACTGGGTAGATTGCTAAAATCTCTTGCAATACTTGACAGTAAGTTCTCAGAACATCATCCCATTTGCTGCTCACTCTCTACAGCAATGGTCAAGATCCAGACGCCTCGGAAACAGAAACGGAGGTCTCTCGCCAGCAAGGTCCATTTTGCGCGTTTAATTCGGGAAGCCATACTTCCCGATCAAGGAACCTCATCGGGCGTTCAAGGAGAGTCCAATTCTAGCTCAGACCCAGAGAAAAAGACAGCGGCCACGGCGGCTACACTCAACTACGCCAATGTTCTTCTCATCGAACGGTTCCAGGCCGCTGTGGAGAGCCGCACTTCTACATGCCAGAGACTCGAGCAGCTCATCCGTACCTCCACCGCATACACGCCAGCTGTGAAAAGCCAGCTCATTCGTTGTCTGCGGGACGATTTCATTCGCGGCGACAAGACGCGTTGCATCATCGAGGACTTGAGACGTTCCGATTTCATCAGCACACTGCCTTCCAAAGAGGAAGTAGGGTACATGCGGAAGGAGATTTCGGAGAGTACTCGAATACTTCTGGAAGGAAGCAAGGAACTTCAGGCTATCGGAGACCGCATAGCAGCCCATTTCTCGTAGAATACAAGTAGGGCTCTTCAGCTGACTTGCCTATTCCTCACTAATTATGATATAATTCTAGCTAAAGTTGTCTTGATATCTCGTGCATATGTCATATTGTCTCATCAAGTGGGGAAACTACGTTGTACGTTTTGTTTCGCGCGGCGTTTGGCTCGACATCGAGGACCCACCCATACTGCAAACCAAATCATCGGCATTGTGGCAAGGCTTATCCCTGCAAGTAGTATGTAGGTCCATCCCGTCCCAAGAGCTTTCAGGATTAGGTCGATGACCGATACTGTGGCGGCACCTAGCACACATCTCACGAGGTTGTTCTATTAGCGTGCGCAATTGTGAGCGGAGACACACAAGTTACGAGCAGCATGGAAACTAACGCATGCGGTCACAGACGAGCCTTGTGTTGGCAACAAGTCAACCAAGAGGGTTTGCACGGAGTTCATCACGGCCACTCCTGAAATGGCCACTAGGCTCGTCGAGAAGCAAATGATTATGCGACTGCTCAGCATCCATATATACCCGGAGATTCCTGGAAGCACTTACGCAATATCTGCAGCACCAGAGGTGCCGCCATGTAGACCTCTTTCTCGAGACACCATCCATACCCAGCGCAACACGCAGTGTATACCATCACGTGGAATGGAACCAATCGCATTCTTGCTTTCTCGATGGGGAAGTTCTCGTCCTTCGCAACGTGTTCCGGTGAGACAGGGCTTTCTCCATCTGCCGACACTTCTCGTGCGACCTTTTCCTTCAGTTTCCTGTAATCTCTATCTAGAAGCTTCCCAGTGACCAGGCCACCTATGATTGTTCCTCCACCAATTGCTATGAAGCACAATCCAACGTCGGTCTCGTTCAAGAACGAATACGTTGACTGGAATAGTGTGGAGATGGTGGCAGTCACAGCATAAAATATTGAGTACAGAATCCCATTGAAGATCAACAGATTCATCACATCGAGGTACGTTAGTATCCGAAGCGGGTTGGAAAGTGGTGGCAGTGGAGGCAGTTCTGCGTTCGCTTTCTGCCGTCCGACCCCGACAAGGGGAACGAGGGGGCGATAAATTTTCGTCGGAATTTTGCTGCCATCGCCTACTAGTCGTCGCAGGGTTTCTGGAAGGAAACTGTATCGATGACGTCAGTTTCCCTGGAACGCTTGGTAGATGATCTGATGAACGCACATCATCATGGCAATGAAGCATGCTGCAGAGAGAATGCAGAGCAGCCAGAATATCCATCTGTTCGAAAGAAAGCACTGAGGACTATACACGTCTTCAGAGAAGCAATAGAGTCACCGCCATCCTACAGTTTGCGCTAGGGCACCTCCAATAACAGGTCCAAATGTAGGTCCAAACTAGTATGCATCGGTTAGTCCCTAGTCTCTCTTGTACAAAATGACATGCCTGCGGGCCGAGAGTGAATAACCCAAAGAAACTCCCACGCTCAGCGCGAGTCGCGATGTCACCGATGACTCCAGCACCTATGCCGTGTCAACATCACGATACATCCCGCGCGCATAGATCAAACACACCTAGTGCAACCGTACTTGCAGATCCAGCGGCTTGGATGCAACGGAGTAGCATTAGTAACCAATAGGCAGAAGTCGGAACCACGGCAAGGCCGACGCAAGCCGCGCTCAGCACCAGTAAACATGCAAGAAATATTGGACGTCTTCCCAGCCGATCTGCCAATGTTCCCCAGAACATAGGAGCTAAAGGGGGCCGCATTGTCAGATTAATAAGTATTCCAGTCCCAGCTGGCAATGGAACTTACAAACACCCTGCAGGACCATGTACACCGTAACGGATAAGTTGATGAGTTCGATGGACTTGTCAAAGGTAGTAGCTATAGTGGGGATTGCGGGAAGGTATATATTGGCTGTCAGCGGACTACAGAAAGATTGTACTCGCTTGGGACTCCACTTCGCAGAACCAGACGTCTCACCTGAATAAAGCTGCCAAGGATGCCATGGATACAATGAACCATTTTTCAGACAGCGTGAATATACTATATGACTTTTCCGCGTCCTGTTTGATGCCAGCTTCGGGAGGGAAAGTCATGGTGTTATCTTTGTCCATTACTCTTGACCCAAGCTCGGTACGAGGGAGATGATCGTGCTTTTCAAGTTCAACTGTATCACCAAGACTTTGCCTCATTGCACGTCGTTCGAGGGCCGGGAAGAGAACCAGATAGGATCTAGGGAATCTGCGGTGTGGTCGTTCGACCAATAACTTTTTATATCCTCTCAAGCGCAATCGGCACACCGGGTACAATTGGCAGCGAGAGGACAGCTCACATGATTGACAAAGTCAGTTACAGGTGCCGTGTTTACGTAAATCTATCATGTCACTCACCGAGTACGCACAACTGACACTGCACATGCTCCATGGCAACACCATGATCAAAGTGAGGTTCTCCAGCCGTAGGACACCAACTAGGCAAACACTGGTACAGTCATCATCTGCCGCATCTGAGCCGAATCCCTTCTTTCGGCACGGGATTATGGCCACATTTTCTGGCAGAGATAGGTTGGCAAGACTGCATGCACCGAGGTTAATGGCCGACTCGTCTGTCGGACGATTAGATCCGAAAACGCTGGCTCGCCAGAACTGGTTATGACGTTATCCTTCTTCAGTTGCTCGATCTACGTATAGGTGCTTAAAGCGGTGATGGTCATAGTGAAAGTGGTCTGATACCTGATCACGAGTTATGGTGAATATGGTGTCGGGTAAGTGTTCGAGGACAGCACCCTGCAGCATTCCTAGGCTGTACGGAATAGATATGATGGGTCGCCACCGATGTGTGTAACGCAGGACCAAGTCGATGATTTCCTTGTAGGTGAAGACTGCGGGTCAGAGTAAGAGCAGAGTAAGTCGAGATGTGAGGCCGAGGGGTTATCTGACTAACTGTCCGGCCCCCCTGCCTCGATGATCTTTCCAGCAACTAGTCCCCTTGTCGCCTCAACCTCAACTATTGCTTGGATGGCATGGGCCAAGTCACCAACGAACACGGGCTGAAAGCGAGTAGTTCCCCCCGCAAATACAGGCATGAAGGGAAGGACCGTTGCCAAGCGGGCGAATCTCTAGAACTCCAGAATGAACTCTGGTCGAGTGAGTCAAGGTGTTGGCAGAGCTTACTGTGAAGAAGCCGTCTCCTGGACCAAACACTATACTGGGGCGGAATACAGTGGCATCTGGACAGTGAGAGAAAACAGCCCTCTCCCCAAGTGCTTTAGTCCTCCAATAGGGAACGGAGCTGTCGACGTCTGCTCCTATGGCACTGAAGTGGATGAGTTTTGCGCCTACACCAGCAGCGATTCTCGCGACGTTCTCCGCTCCCCTCCACTGCGTACTTTCGAAATTTTCTGGGGTTCCTCTCAGTAGACCCACGAGGGATATGACGACGTCAGCGTCCTTGAAGGCAGTACCAAGCGACTGGTGATCTGTGACATCCGCGGGGTGCGGTGGAAGAAGACGGTTGTGATCCAAGTGTTGCACAGACTTCAATGCCTCCTGGGTTTTCTCTGGACGGCGAGAAGAGATTTGTACACAGGAAAGGCGTCGTGGTAGGCTGCCCCCCGTCGGGGCCAGCAATGCTTTGGCGAAGTTGAACCCTGGTGAAACCCGCAAGCGGGGATGAGTGTCAGGAGTAAAACGGGAAATATGCGGGGAGACGAACCGAGAAAGCCAGCCCCGCAGATGACTACCTTGAGGGACATTGATTTCTCTGCAATGTAATGATGTACGTGAAAATGTACAAGTCAAGTTGTATGCCACCTCCGACTGGTGAGCGGGGTCGGTTCATGACGTAACATCGCGCTTTGTGTGTAGTCGCCGTACCTTCTCTAATTATTCAGACAATCGGTTCCACCATTCCTCCACACTACTCATGCACATTCCCGGCTCAAGCAAATGTCGATATCAGTCCCGAACGTTGCAATGGAGGGTCCCGATCCCCGTGCCACTCGTGCGGCGAACGTATCTGAGGAGTTTGCGCTGCATCGACCGGGCCGCGACCTTCCTAGACGGGCCCACCACGCAAAATGGAAATATTCGCCGTGCACCCGGGGTACTGCCTGCAGAAGCGCACGGAGACTCAACACAATATCATGAGTGGTTGTAACTTGAGTAAGGGTGGATATCGACTGGTATTTGACTTGCACATAATCGGAGACGGCTAGCGAATATCTTGATCTTAGAGGACATGGATTGTGTGGCAGTGTGGATCAGCTGCTTCTTGTCTCCTTCACGCTGAATCGATGGGATCAAGTATTGAAGAGACCACAACTCAACGTCAGCGACCTGTGCACTTGCCAGCGTGATGGAACTATATGTGAGTCTTCCATTCTCACCCGTCGTGTAGGTTCATTGCTAGCCTGCAAAGCGAGGTGTAAACCCAGGCGGTTCTTCCCCGACAGGAGAAGAACACTATCCATCTTTGATGAAGCCCGAGGAGTTTGCGAGTTTCTTTGCCAACATGGTCGCAGGCAGGATTCCACAGGGAACTCGCACGTCGAATATAAGACACAGGCGGTGCGCTCTTCGCAATACATTCCGGGATACCCTTTCAGATCAGAGATGACCTTTTTTCTCGTGTCAGGCATTTCATAGCATCGTCACCTGGTCATAGCAAGTCACGTGACCTGGAATGATCACGGTGCCATTTGCTAGCAATCGTCGTAAGGGGAAGAGTTTCTGGAAGACGCAATGCAAGATCAGACCTGTTACCGGTCATGAATTGTCTGAAGACGGCTGGACAAGGCAATACCTGAACATCAGTTGAGCACGCTGGTCTCGGGGGGAAAAAAATGAAGAACGTTGCTGCTTCGTCGCTTGGGTGCACGGCTGAGGCTTGAGGGCGACAGCAAGTTCTCTTCATACCACGAATCCTCATTTCCGTCTTGGGTGACGGCAGAAGGAATTCCATGATGGTGAATGGAACCAACTCGCTCTTGCACCTCGGGGCTGGCAGCCAATCAAATGCAAGTAGCAACTTGGATGTTTGGTGACAGGACCATAGAACCAACCACCCTGAACTCGGCTTACAGCACCGTCGAACAAGCAGTCTCCCAACCAAAACCAGAGAGTGGAGATCCTGTCAAGCCTCCGACACAACGCGGCCTTTCAAATTGGCAAAATATGCTTTGCATGCCTCCGAAACGTGCACAGATGACTCAAAACTGGTCCAGGATGGCTGTTCGAACAATCCCCTCTTCTCTTCTCCTCTCAACCCTCTTGTCCCCAACTTCCCTTAGCGCCCGCTTTAAATGTCTACTCCTTACGAACAGTCATGCTCTTCTAGAAATACGCTACCGTATATGAGGCTCCCAAATTATCAATTGCTGCATCGCCAAAGGTACATTCTTATGCTGCAGCTCGTCCACGGTCGTTGTCCAGTTGCACGGACATGACGGCACGTAACCCCAGTTAGTGCAAAGGAAGAGTTTTTCTTATTTCCTATCTAAAGGAGTCTGTCGAGGACACCGACCTCGAAGCTGATATACTATCCCGCGTTGATCCAATCCTTGCCTCATTTTCTCTGGTCAGAGTCCAGCACATGACTTGTCCTCGTTGCTCAACTGACCGCAGAACATAGCCAATGATCCTTGAGGATGATTACATGGCCAGCCTGCATGCTGTAGTCTCTCAAATGATGGGCCGAGACAGCGCGCAAGTGCGCGTAAGATCCGTCCACTTGGTCATCGTAAGATCTACCTCCGTTTGCTTCGCCATCTTGGCTCATTGCGACGTCCAGGACTTTGCCCTTATTGTACGCAGCCATCATCTGCGCAGGGGGGGCGCAGGGGTTCGTGAAGCTGTGACGACGCTCCCTCCCGATGCTGTGAGAGTGTCCGCGTAGTTCATGCCACCCCTGTGTACCCATATTGTATGCCTCCGTCATAATTGAATTTCCCGTGAGTGCATCCGGTCTGCGAGCGGTTTCAAATCAGTCTGTCCGGAGATCTAGTTGAAAAAGGTGAGCGGACGATCCGCAAGTACTTCGACCTCGATGGCCTCTAGAGCTGCTAACATTCGTTTTGAGTTGACGGTGCCGCCGGCGGACCGACAGAGCAAGGTAGGCAGCCATATCTCAAAGGCCCCTGTCAACCAAGTCCCTACGCACTTTCCAGAGTCGTTCATTCTACCCAAAGGTCGCTCAGGTAAAGGGACGCTCGGAACGCTGGTCCTCGTTCGATCTGTTCTGGAGATGGGACAAACTCTCCTCGGTCCCATCCAGTCTCGGCGAGCATCTGCGCCAGCGGAAGACGCCGGCGGCTGAGGTATGTCCCCGCGCATTCTGCGGCCAAGTTGAAGCCAATGACACGGTGTGGAAGCACCCTATCGAGGAAATAGACGACTGCGCCATCCTGTTCAACACCTCCGAGGATATTCAGCAGGATGGGCCGACGTTGATTCCCGCAAGCTCGATGACACCCTCTCACTCGCTTCCTCGGGCTGCCGGCGACCCTCGGATCCACTGTCACTGCCCGACGTGCGGGAGTGCTTACAAGACACCTCCCCACACGGCGACTTTCAAAATGAGAAATCCACCACCGTCGACAGGTTACGTTGGAGACAGCAGTGGGAGGTTGAATGTGGTTAGTCAGTGCGAGGAGTGGTTCCTCGAGGGAGTCAGAGCAGACGGGTCACCTGTGATTGGGATGCTAATGTGACACATGTACAACAAAATGCATGAAAGACAATACCGCGATGGTGTTTAATCTGCGTCAACGACGAGGCCACCACGGCCTCTTCTAATCCGATCTTCCAGACCTCCCTCACCACCAAACACCTTCTTCTGCTCCTGGCTCAAGAAACCTCCCATACCTTTTGACTTCAACCTTGCCTCAGTTTCGGTTTCCAACTCTGCCTTTTCCTTTGCTAAAAGTTCCACCAAACGCTTTTGCCGATCAACCTCAATAGTCGATGCATTAGATTGCATGGCCGCCAACCGCGCCGCACGGTCCTCACCATCGCTACGAGGCTTCGAGGCTGAGTCCGCAGGACGAGGACGAGATTGTGGTGGAAGGGGGGATATCCGCGAGCGTTTAGCGTCGTCGTTTCCAGGACTGGGACTTCTCCGACGCTTCCTCAGATCATCGGCATATCGATATCGACTTCTACGCTCGTCGCCTCTGCGCCCATTGTTGTTGGATTCATCGGATCGAGGCCACGTACGAGCACGGTCATCTGTGTATCTCTCTCTACTTCGGTCATCTCGGCGTCTGCGATATGAGTCAGGAGTGCGGCTTCGACTTCTTCGTGAGCGGTATTCGTTCCTGCGGTCGTCGCGGTGCGAGCGGATAGGCGATCGAGAACGACGAGCATAAAGACTAGGTGAACGCCTTGTATAGTCGCGCTTGTAACGCTCATTTGAAGGGGAGCGGTGTCTCCGATATTCGTTCCTAGGACTGACACTCCGTGAGCGTGTCCGTCCCAGTGTCCGATCCTCAGGGTTCTTTGCTCTTTCTTTGCGCTGCACTTCCTTCTTTTCCCGCTTCTTCTCCTTGTCCTTGCTCTTACTCTTCTTCGGCTGGATACCGTTTCGTTCCTGCAATTCGCGAAGACGAAGCGGATTGGACATCAGTGACTGGAAGGCTGCCTGCTCTTGTTGCTTCATCGCAAGTAACGGATCCTCGCGGATTTTCGCAGCAATATCGCGGGTATTATTAGCATTCTGGACAGCGATGAAGCTCTTGTGCGAAGCTCCTAACTAGATAGCAAGTCAGAACAAGAAGGCAAGAACCGGAGACGGGGCGTGCCTTTGCGTTGTCATCCGCGGTCAAGATTTTGTCCACTCTCTTCTTTCCCAGGAGGTAGTCCTCCAGGTCGTTAGGGTTCTGGTTGCTACCCGTCGCTGGAGTGGTATACATCCATTCCAGTTTCTCTGTTCTCTTCTTCCCTGTTTGCTCCTCTTGAAGGCGTTGAAGCTCCTGCAGCTGGCGTTCCTCTTCCTTCTCCTTGCGCAGCTGATCCAGCTTCTTTTTCTCTTCCAGCTGGAAAGGCCCGGGCGTTGGTCAGGTGATGAGCAACAGAAAGAGAACACTCACAGCTTTCTTTTCCTCCAACCAGACCCGCTCCTGGTTCTTCAGGAGGAGAGGGTGCCAGGATTTCTTCATATTCAAGTCTCCGCCACCCATCTTGCCTCGATTTCGCGTGGACGGTGAAAGTCAGAGTGTCGTGGTGATGGTCAAGGGCCAGTCGTGCGCTCACGTGATGTCGTCCGCCTTTCAGACTCCGCGTAGCTGGTTTTGAGCTTCTGAGCGTGCTGGATACCTCAAATGCCCATCTGAGTGTACACTTTCTCTAATCTTTGCAGACATCATAGCCGATATAGCAGCTCATCTAGGAGATACAAAACTAGCTCTGAACGTCCCAAGTGCCCAACTGGATGTGCCCATCGTTGTCTTAGACGGCCTCTCCGGATGTTTGCGCCTGTTTGCATCGACCAAAGCGCGTCCGCTGCGCTCCTTATGACAGGACCACAGCCATGTCTGAGACGTTCGATGCCTACGAGCATGCGGCGGATACGCTGCCGTCGGAGCCCACGTTTGTGTTTCTTGCATAGCACCCCGAGCCCTATTGACATGTGTCCTGCGACTACAGACCTATGCGTTCAATATACGCACTTACCCGCAAAGAAATAACACGCGGGATTGCCAATCGTTTTGTACACTCACGGATATACATTGTTCTCTATCTAGCGATGGCCGCACTCTCGATCACGACGGTCGCCCTCAGTTTGTCAGACGGCTGTCCAGGACTTCCATTCTACATTCTCGAGATTATCATCAACACTTCTATGATTCTTGAGGTTGGCGTTCGTTTCGTCGCCTTCGGAAGGGTGAGTTTGCTGGTCGTGGTCGACGGTGGACGTCGAGAACTTAACTATGAGCTCAGCAATTCTGGAGGTCACCCTTTAACATATTTGATCTGATCCTTACGCTGTTTTGTGCAATAACGCTGCTAGTGTTGGCGTTTGCAGGCTGCGGTGCCACCAGCAAGGAGGAAGAACTGCTGGACACCCTGTTGCTGATAGCTCGTAACGTGTTGCAGTTTGGGCGTTTAGCTGCAGTAATGAGACAGTGCGTCTAGCTGTTCTGCTGCGTCATCACGCATTGACGGGCTGGCAGGTCTGGCCAGTCGATATTCTCGCGACCGAAGCCCATTGATATATCCGCGATTCGTCGTGCGGGATACAGCAGTCTCGACCTTGATCTTGAAGACGAAGACGAAGATGCAGAGCTCGGCCGACCGCTTGTGGGTGAGCCAGTGTTGTTTGATGCACAAGAGGATGCGCAGCCGAGAAGGATGTCGGATATGCCACTTGCTGCTCAAGGGGTGCGCGAGCGCGATGATGAGGACGTTTTGGCAGAATTGGGATGAAGTTTGTGGCTAGAAAGTGGAGGAATCGGACAACCTACGGAGCTGAATGTTACCGTAAGATTCACGGATGCAGGTCGCGTAGTGTCTGATGGCGTCGGTAGGTCCACATCGGTCGGGTGAGTTTACAGTCATCCCCCAGCATTGCCGGATGCAAAGGTGTCGTCAGCTGACAGGTAGGTCACCTTAGTTGTGTCCTTGTATTACAGCGGTTTCCATAGTATGTGGAAAATGCATCGAAAGTCGGAGATAGCCGCAGAAGGACCCCGGGCGTAGCTGAGTAAGCAACCATAGATGTCGAGTCATCAGATTTGAATGTACCTACATTTGCTTGCATGTCTGAGCAACCAGGAGCTTGTTCTGCAGAGAGGGCAGTATGCCTTCACAGTTGCCCTCACCATCTACTCCATGCTCAAACAGTCCTCCAAAGGCAGAACTACTGCCAAGTGAGAAGAAAAATCTGTAAAAACTGTTACAAGTCCTAAGACTGGTCACCACAGGGACTCTACTATCTAAGTCAAAGGGATGCACTAATCCCTAAGACTTGTTAGAAAGGTGCAATCTCTCACAGTATGATGCAGACTGGCAAGGAGAAGACTTAAGGAGAAAGGACCAGTTACTGATACCGAAGTACCAGCAAGGGATCCTGAAGGGAGACTACTACTACCACTTCTCAAATCACGCTCAGACACTAACTACTACTCAATGGACTTGATGCTGAAGCAAACAAGTGGATTAAGCTGGGGATTAACTATGATACATGGCTCTTTATGTGGCAACACTACAGTCTAATAAAGACCCTGTGCGCTCACACTATACCTCGACAAGTAAAGAAACTAGTATTGAATCAAGCTGTAGGCCAAAACTCACAAGAGTTCTTGGGGTGCTTTCATTCACCCTTATATACTATGGCTACATGGTCTGTGCACATATGCGCAGCATATTACTAATACTATCTATAATAAGAGCGAATATTGCTATTCGCTTGCTATACTTGTTATCTATGCTACAAGATTTAATGTGATTATGTGAAATGGTGAAATATGTGAAGATGTGATATCGTGAAGGTGTGAAGAGATGAAAGGGTAAGAGGATAGATAATTCCCACAGTCACGTTGTGGGGTGCGTACCCCCTGTGTCTCCGTCTTTCCCTAGTGGACAAGTCCGTTCAGGTTAGTAGGAGGGGGAATACAAGAAGGGTGCGATAAGTTCGACCCTATAGAGGAATGGAGGTCTGTAGAAAAACCCGGAG